>CAUYLG010055870.1:0-125359 GCA_963573385.1 Cacajao melanocephalus | reverse complement strand
AAAACTATGCTGAACTCTCATTCTAGCGTAATATTTATCCATGAATGTGTCAACAAACAGAAAAAAAGCCCCACCCAACCTATTAAAACATCTGTATTTTTAACAATTTTTTCTTTTTGTGTTTAATAATTATTTATGCTATTTATCAAAACTTGTAATATTTATGTTGTTTTGATTAGTTATATACTAATACCAATGATAATAACCAATCCAGAATAAATTTCCACTATTTGAAGACTTTGGTGTCAGTACAGTTTTCAAAAGTTTCTAATTTGAATTAAATATATATTTTATATATGATAAGATCATTGGGAGAAGACTTTCAAACCTAAAAAAATTATACAAGGTTGAACGTTTGTGGAGAGGTGTAACGGAAACATAATTCCAAGGAGGAAAAGGAATGATATAAAATGACAGTTAAAGAAGGGGTTGTTCATATGTTTTTAAAAACAGATGATCAAGTCTGAAGTTAATAGTGCATTAAGACTATATGGCTGTATTTGAATGATGCAACAGTTTTATTTTAAATTACATCATTTGCAGTGATTTACACTTATATTTGAAAATGTTAAATGTTAGCTAAAAACATATGGGGGTCTGGGTTTATTTTGTGGATTTTTTTAAGCGAGTAAAATTCGCATAACATAAAATTAACCATTAACCATTTCAAGGATTACAACTCAGTGACATTTAGTACATTCACAATGTTGTGCAACCACGACCTCTATTTCCGAGACATTTTTATCACCTCAAAAGGAAACTCTGTACCCTGAAGCAGTCAGCCTCCGTTCTGTCACCCCACACCCCCTGCCACGGCTTGTTTGTTTTCTGTCTTTATAGATTTGTTTGTTCTGAATGTTTTGTAAGTGAAATCGTTGCAGCATGTGGCCCTTTCTGTCTGTCTTCTTTGGCTTAGCATAACATTTTCAAGGTTCATTGCGTTGTAGCCTGTTTCAGTATTTCGTTCCTCTTTATGGCTGAATAATATTCAACTGTATGAGGATACACCGCATTGTATTTATTCATCAATTGATGGGGATTTGGGCTGTTTCCATCTTTTTGGTATTGAGACTGGTGCTGCTGCAACACACATTCCTCTACAAGGTATTTGTTTGAATACCTCTTTTCGGTTCTTTTGGGTACACAGTATTCCCCCTTTCTGCTATTTCAGTTATCCTTGGTCATCCATGACCCAAAAATATTAAATGGAAGATTCCAGAAGTAAACAATTCATAGTGTTCAATTGCATGTAATGTGATGCAACCTCTCCCTGTCCCACCCTGTCCTGCCTGGGTCGCGAGTCACACCTTTGTTCAGCGTATCCACACTGTTGACGCTACCTACCTGTCAGTCACTTGGTAGCTGTTTCAGATATCAGATGGACTGTCATCACATTGCAGAGCTTGTATTCAAGTAACCCTTATTTAATGACCCCAAAATGCAGGAGTAGTGATGCTGGCAGGTTATTATGATGGTTCTATTTTATCATTGTTGTTGTTAATCTCTTACTGTGCCTAATTTATAAATTAAACCTTATCTTAGGTATGTATGTATAGGAAAAAAACATGGCGTACATAGGATTTGGTACTATGCATGATTTCAGGTATTCACTGTGGGTCTTGGAACCTATCCCCTGAGGATAAGGGGGGACTACTATACGCCTAACAGTAGAATTGCTGGTGATTTTATGCTTAACTTTTTGAGGAACCACCAAACTTTCCCACAGTGACTGCACTATTTTACATTTCCACCAGCTATGCATAAGGGTTCTAATTTCTCCACATTCTCCACAATGTTGTTATTTTCCATTTTAATTATGGCTAACCTAGGGGGTGTCAAGTAGTATCGCATTTTTTTTTTTTTGAGACAGAGTCTTACTCTGTTGCCCAGGCTGGAGTGCAGTGGTGTGAGCTCTGCTAACTGCAACCTCCAGCTCCCTGGTTCAAGTGATTCTACTGCCTTAGCTTCCCGAGTAGCTGGGATTACAGGTGCCCACCACCATGCCAGGCTATTTTTTTTTTTGTATTTTTAGTAGAGACGGGGTTTCATCATGTTGGCTAAACTGGTCTTGAACTCCTGACCTCAGGTCATCCACCCGCCTCAGCCTCCCAAAGTACTGGGATTACAGGCATGAGCCGCTGCACCTGGCCTCATTTTGGTTTTGATTTGCATGTACCTAATGACTAATGACACTGAGCATCTTTTCATGTGCTTGTTGGCCATGACTATCTAATTTTTTCATGAAACTGTTTTAATAGGTATGAAAACAAAAAGAGGTTGGCTGTGAGCCTAAGCCACTGTGAAGATCTTGTCCAAAGTACCCCACTGTTCTCCAGTGGATCATGCTATGACCCCAAGGCTTCAGGTGAGTTTGTCTGAGGAACACGTCTCTCTCTTCTAGAAGTGCAGAGCTAAAAAAAACTTTTAAAACCAGTTTCCCTTTTAGTAGGGTGTTATGAACAAAATCATCATTCTCTCCTATCTGCTAAATTAGTCCTCCTTTGTTTTGAAGACATTTTTATAAATGCCAAGGTTTCAAGTCTCTATGATAAAATGTGTTTTTTCTTTTTAAATTTCTATTTTAGGTTCATGGGTACGTGTACAGGTTTGTTAGATAGGTAAATTGTGTGTCACAGGGGGTTGGTATACAGATAAGTTTGTCGCCCAGGTGATAAGCAGAGGACCTGATAGGTGGTTTTTCTATCCTCACACTCCTCCCGCCCTCCACCCTCAAGTAGGTTCCGGTGTCTGTTGTTCCCTTCTTTGTGTCCTTGTGTACTCAATGTTGAGCCCCCTCTATAAGTGAGAACATGCAGTATTTGGTTTTCTGTCCCTGTGTTAATCTGCTTAGGATAAGGGCCTCTAGCTCTATCCATATTGCTGCAAAAGACATGATCTCATTCTTTTTTTTATGGCTGTGTAGTATTCCATGGTATATGTGAACCACATTTTCTTTATCCTGTATGATGAAATTTGAATGCCGAAGTAAGTCCCTTGCACATAGTGAGTGTTTCCCATGCTGGGTTGTTGGTTTGTCATGACAAGCAGAAGGGACCTTCAGTGGTGATCCTCGCAGATACTCTTTAGTGGGAGTGCACTGGGAGAGACACTTCTCTGTCAGGCTGGAGGAAAGTGAGGGAACTAGGAGGCGTGTAGGCAAATGGATTTGTGGCTGGGCAAAGAGCTGTGAAAGTAGGAAGGGGACAGTCTCTGGACTCTAGGAAAGCAGGAAACATCATGAGTGGCAATTTCCCCAGATGCACTGCTACATTGTTGGACAGCATCCTACTTCTATATCCCTACGTGTTCCCTGACACGGAATCTGGCGCATAGTAGGTACACCAAGGCGTCTGCTGAATCAGGTTGGTCACTGTTGATCTCTGTCCCATGATAACTCTGTCAAGACCCCCTTGTCTCCTTGATGGGAATTAAGAGGTAGACATCCTGGGTGCTGCTCCTGCTCTGCCATCATCCCTGTCCAGCTCAGTCTGACATCCTCCATGGTTGCCCATGACTTCCTACCAGTGTGTCCCTTGGATCACTAGTTTTAGTGCTAAATATACTTTTGATCATTATTTCTAGAAAGTTTCTTCTTCCTTGTCATTTCTATTATGTTTGTGCTACGTATAGTCATGGTTGTGTTTGACATCCTAGAATCACACCCAGTCCTCTGTGGTAAAGAAGAATTGGTGAGACTATGGCATTTTTTTGCGGATAGATCCTTATCCCCAGATGTTTTGTAGGTTTATCTGGGGTTATTCATTGCCTCTAAGGTTCCTGTGCAGACGGTATAAGCCTGCTTGATAGTGTTTTGAGAGCCAGGTGGGAGAATGGGGCTGGGGCAGTGGCAAGGCCTTGTGATGTCTGTATGTTCAGCATGCACTGTTAATCATCTCCTTGTGTTAAATTCACTGCCTCCATCTGGCCCTCTGCTTGTTTTTTCCCCAGAGAATAAAGCTCCTGTGTTACACAGTTTGGGAGAAGAGGTCTCTGGGCTTTGCAGTTGGGAATGGGATTGGCCAGTTCAGTTACTCCTTATACATTTGTCACATGGCTCAGCTCTGCCTTGTGGAGTCTCTGATGCCCGAACCCTGAGCCTTTCCCCTGGGTGAATCAGATTGCTTCCTGGTATCACCCATTGTCCTGACCACACTCCTCCCAGTCCCATTCCCAGGTAAGGCTTTTTCTGGTTACTGCTTCTCTATCCTTTTCCATCTTCACAAACTGTGTGAACATCTCTCATCTGCTTTTGTCTCCTTTCTCACTCTCTTGTCCTTGTGAATCTGCATCCGTTTTGTCCTTTAAGTGTCATGTTATGGGGCTCAGGAAATGCCTGTGTTCATTCCACTCACATCTAATATGTAGCTATTCCTTAAAATCAAGTCCATGCAATGTAACATTTTGCAGCTGTTAGAGGAATAACATGTATCTGCATGCCTGAACATGCAAAGTGGGTAATATGACGTGTTAAGTGAAAAAAGCAAGTTGTAGCTTGGCTTGTATAATATGACCCTATTTGCATTACAAATTTTAGATATTATCTATAAATATACATATGTATACCTATAATATATATAATATTATACATATATGTATATAGTAACATATTTTATATATAGTATATAGTAACATATTTAATATATAGTAACATATAGAGTAACATATATTTTCCTAGCATCATCTGAGATAATATAAATAAATGTTGAAGTACATATGGAGAGCTAGTGATATATTTTCATGTAGCCAAAGTATTTAAATATTTCATGTAGCCTGGACTGGGCCAGGTGTGGTGGCTCATGCCTGTAATCCCAGCACTTCAGGAGGATCACTTAAGGCCAGGAGTTTGAGACTAGCAAGGGCAACATGGTGAAACCCTGGCTCTACAAGAAAATTAAAAAATTAGCCAGGGATGGTGGCATGCACCTGTAGTCCCAGCCACTCACAAGGTGGAGGCAGGGGGACTGCTTTAGACAAGCAGGCCAAGGCTGCAGTGAGTGATGATGGTGCCACTGCACTCTCCAGCCTGGTCAATAGAGCAAGACACTGTCTCTAAATATATATATATATATATATATATATACACACACACACACACACACACACACATACACACACACACACACACACACACATTCACAGCCGGGCATGGTGGCTCATGCCTGTAATCCCAGAACTTTGGGAGGCCAAGCTGGGAGGATCATGAGGTCAAGAGATTTCACCGTGTTACACCATCCTGGCCAACATGGTGAAATCCTGTCTCTATTAAAAATACAAAAATTAGCTGGGTATGGTGGTGTGTGCCTGTAGTCCCAGCTACTTGGGAGGCTGAGGTAGGAGAATCGCTTGAACCTGTGTGTGTATGTGTGTGTGTATGGGGCTGATTTAAAATCTAGGCATTCTGGTGAATGTAAAACTTACTTTGAGGGCCATGAAGCCTGGGAGCATCATTCACATTGCATTCTATGTGAATGGTTCTCCCTAATTTCACAACTGCAGTAGTCCTTCCTGGGAGGTCCCCCAGTGGGAGAAGTTGTTCTGTGAAACATCAGGGAGTGTTCATTTGCGAAGGAGTTGCATCTCCCACGTGTAATTTTGAGTGACCTGCACCCCAGGACATGTGTGTTTGACTGTGGTTAATGATCCTCCTGAGCTATGCCAGGGAGGCCAACTCACAAGGTGAATAATAACAGCACGACTTCTATTTGTAGAGATGCCCATTCTAGCATGCTGTGGGAAACCTGGGCTTTCTCACAAAAGCAACTAGCTCTTCCTCCTTCCAACCACCCTCACCTCCCAAACTAACAACTCCCGAATCAAATAAGAAGAGATGGAAAATTTTCAGTTCAAACTCAATGGCATGAGGTTAGAGTAATTTAGCCACATAATTGAATATTCTTTAGGAACAGGTCTCTAGCAGTGGTTCTTAAACTTCACTGCACAATATAATCATCTGGGGAGGTTTTAAAAATCCCATGCCCAGGCTGATTGCATGTGGAGAGTTGTCCCTTTGGACAGAGTTTCTCCACCTTGGCACTATAGACATTTAGAATGAGATAATTCTTTGCTATAGGAGCTGTCCTGTGCATTGTGGGTTGTTTAAATGCATCCTTGGGCTCTACCCACTAGATGCCAGTAGCACACTTACCTATTTGTACTGACCAAAAGACATATCCATGTATTTCTAGTAGTGGGGCAAATCACCTAGTTGAGAATCGCTGTTTTGGGGGTCGGTCTCAGGCACTATGTTTTTTTTTTTTTTTTTTTTAACTTCCTAGGTGATCCCAGTGTGCAGCCAAGTTTGAGAACCAGTGCTCTGATGGATTTTCCCTTGGGAAGTGTACCCTGGTGGTAAGTCCCCGGAGTTTTGAAGTACATTTTTGTAAACTGTGATATAATGTTTACTCAGTAAGAATGGATATATTCTGAGCCAGATGAGTGGACCCACTCATCCTATCTCGTAGATATCTGTTTCTTTCCATCAAGGGGAGTCTGGAAAACAAACAGTCTATGAACAATCTGAGACCTAGCAAAGCCAGACGAACTTGCAGCATACAGAGACCTTTACAGTGAACGCGGTATGCAAACCGATGAAAGGTCTAATCAACACTAGAAAACCACAGGGTGTATATTATTGGTGCCAAGATAAGATCTATCATTGACTGGAGGTCCTCTGTGAATCAAGGTCTTGTGCTAGAGAATATATTTACACGCCATCAAATATGAAAGCATCTAAGTTAATAATAGTAGTAATAATAAATAGGGCTGATGTAAAGAACATGCATGTCAGTACTTCTGAAACATGCTTTAACCTTAACTGTTGTATGTAAGCACTTACATAATTGGAGTGCTTCTCAGTCTCACTGTGGCAGGAATTGTGGACGGGCTCATGCAACCCCCTTTCCATCTTCTTCCTACTATGGAAGCAAGAAAGTAAAAAACTTGCCTTCCAGATGCCTCTGCTGCCAGGAGCAGCCATGTGACATAATTTTGGCCATTAAGAATGTAAGCTCTATGTGGACAAGGGTTTTTTGTTTGTTTGCTTTTCTGTTTTGTTCTGTGCTGGTCAAAAGTCATTACATTGTACACTCTAAATGTCTCTGGTCTATTGTACATTAATTTTAAACCCAATAATGTACAAAATTAAAGAGCGATTGTTAAGAAAATCCAACGGCAAATTACAAGTTGGAAGGACACATTTCTTGGCCCTGAAGGAAGCTGAGGCGAGGATTCTGAGGCACTGAGACCACTGTGCTTAAATTTCAGATAAATTGCAGAGCTAGCTGAAATTTATACAGCTGACACTAGATGTCACCATTGTGCTTTGTAAATGTAGCTGCTTCTCAGTGTTATTTGATATTCAGGACAGAGTCAGGCCCTTTAGATGGTTGCAAATTGTTAATTTTTCTTCCCTCTTGATGCCAGAATATGGTCTGGTTCAAAAATGACGATACTAATAATGATGGAGGGGAGCAAAGATCACCTGCTGGCCATCAAGCAGACCATCCAGAGGCAAAAGTCCTTGTCTGAGGAATTTGGAAGTAATTAGTCTTCCCTATTATTGAAAGTTGGCATCTGGTACCAGACTTCTTTCCCCCAAGTTTATAAGTAACTAGAATTTCTATACATCTCCAGAATGCATGCACATTGAAACTCATTGTGCAACCCTTGCTGACATCAAGGCACCAAAATGTCTATAAATGTGATCATTTTTCATGACCTACGTTGCTAATGTGGTCCAAATTACCCTTAAACCCCCGCTTTAAGGTTCATTAATACCCCTAAGGAAAACCCACCAGCACGCTCAGTCCTCTTTTGCTGAAGTGCCCCACTGCACTCTTCTGCTGTGTTCTTTCTATCTAATAAAACTTTCTTTTTACAAACTTGTACTGTAAATTATTTTTTTTTACCACCTGCCAGCCAACCATTTTCCATTGCCGGTGCTCTGATACCTCGCCTGGAAGGGATCATAGAAGTTTTTCCAAGGAGCAACAAGTAAGATAATTTTACCCAGTATGAGACCACATTTACATTATTAAAGCAAGTAAATATGCAAAAAAGATTCAAGCTATGTTGGAAAAGACCCAAAATTAAATATTTAAGATGAACAAAGCTGGGCATGGTGGCTCACACCTGTAATCCCAGCACTTTGGGAAGCTGAGAAGGGTGGATCAGGGGTTCAAAACCAGCCTGACCAACATGGTGAAACGCTGTCTCTACTAAAAATACAAAATTTAGCCAGGCATGGTGGTAGGCACCTGTAATCTCAGCTACTTAAGAGGCTGAGGTGGGAAAATTGCTTGAACTCAGGAGGCTGAGGTTGCAGTGAGCCAAGTTCGTATCACTGCACTCCAGCCTGGGTGACAGAGTGAGACTGCATCTGAAAAAAAGAAAAACATGAAGTAGGGTATAACATTGCAAATAACAAACTAGACGCCAACTTTGGGTCTACTTGTGGAGAAGATGAAAAGTAAAGACCTCAGAAATGAAACTTGTAGGACACAGATACGTAATGAAATCTCTGCAAGTGAACTGACCAATGGCTCTTCCTCCTGTTTGGATTAGATTCCAGGCAAGAGGAGCAAGAGAGAGGACGGATGATTACATCTCCCAGAAGTTTCCATCAGGTGGTGCTGTTGTGATCCTTATTTTATTAATATCTTTTTTTTTTTTAATTAAAACTCTGCTGATTTGACACAGTTGAACTCCCATTCCATAAAACCCTACTTCTGTGTCTTCCAAGATTCTACATTCTCCTGGTTCTCTTCTCTTAATTTGAACCTATGTCATGAGAAGTTTCTTCTTTCTGTTTCCTCTTAAAATGTCATTGCTTTCTTGGGTTCCTTCCTTAACCCACTGCTTTCATCAGTGGTGCTCAAACACTGATGTGTGTCATAACCATGCAGGGGACATGTGAAAAATACAGAAGCCTAGGCACCTATTCTATTTAAATGAGCCACCTGGCCTTTGAACTTGTAACGAATGCACGTCTCTGCTGCTTGCAGAATCCAATAACAAGAGCGAGGTATGATAGAAAGAAAGTGACATTATTTACCAAAACTTGCAATGGGGAAGTGGCCGGATTCACATCCAAAGTAACCACTTCAAATTTTGGGCTGGGGAGAGGGGCTTAAAAAGTGGAACTTGGTGTGGGAGGCATGTGAGGGGGTGCTGAGTACAAGGTCTGCGTGTCTTGTTCCAGTGGCTATCTTGAGCTGTGGTCCGCTTGGAGCATGGGCTGGCATCATCTCAACAATGGCCAGGTTGTTGACTAACTGCCTTGAATTTCTGGAATTTTGCTGCTGGGTCCCTATGCTTGGTCTGTTTCAAGATTAGCTCCTGGAATTTCTACGTAATCACATAATTAGATACAAGCATATAGTTAGATAAATGTGCATGGTGTAAGGAAGTACATGGTGACAAAAGGAGGGGCATGGTGTTTCAAAGAATGTGAATTTCAAGGCTATATTTTAAGATGAAGGAGAAGAAAACAATAGTATCTGCAGTAAGCTTCAAGGTTGTATCTTGAGACTAGGGAAAAAACAGAAAAAAGAAAAAAGGTTTTAAAGTGCATTTTCAGGCTAGGCTATTTGGTTACAAATTCTCTATTGGCTCAGTGTGATCCCATCTGATCTTACATCTTTATCCACCCATATCACTGCCTCTGCCCTGCACTTTCCCCTGGGCTTCAGATGATACGTCCAAGTAGATGTGTTTCCGTGCAGACACCAAAAGCTCATTACTGCTTGTCCACCTCCCCCCTGAAACATCACCACCTACTCAGTCACCCCAGGCAAAACTCAGTATAATTTTAGCTTTCCTCCTCTGACTCACCAAATAATTAGAGTTACTATTCTCATAATGGTTCACATTTATTGAGTGTGACGTAGAACAGGTGCTACTCTCATATGCTGCTGGTAAAGGGTAAATTGGTACAAGCATTCTGAAAAACTGCATTTGACACAGACTTAAGAGACGTATCATTAAATGCAGCATGAGGACCTTGTTTAGGTCATGATTAGAATAAACCACCTGTAAAAAGACATTTTTGAGACAATCAGGGAAAATGGATTATGGCTGGGAATTAGAGGATATTAAAAATTGTTATTAGCTGGACATGGTGGCTTATGTCTGTAATCCCAGCACTTTGGGAGGCTGAGGCAGTGGATCGCTTGAGCCCAGGAGTTCAAGACCAGCCTTGGCAACATCTCTAAAACTTAAAAAAAGAAACAAAATTATTAATGATAATAAAGTTGTCTTAAATTTTTGCTTATACCACTTGGTCTGGTGGCAGTTATTGACTGAGGCAAAATGTATGATCTCCAATGACTCAGCAAATTCACTCTTAGGTATGTTTAAGAGACATAAGAACTTATGTTCACCAGACGTGTGGAAATTTTTATTGCAGTTATTCATAAGTAAGCTTCAAGTTTATTCATAAGAGCCAAAAAGTAAAAAGAACCTAAATATCACAGATTTTTTGGATAAAAAATGTGGTTTATTCAACAATGAACCATTAAACAATGATAAAAATGAATGAAATGTAGTTACATCCAATAGATGAATCTCAAAAATATTATATTAGGTGAAAGAAACCAGCTGCATGGTTCTATTACAATATGATTCCATTTATACAAAGTTTAAATACAGGTAAACCTAAGGTGATGGAGGTCAGAATAATGATTATTTTGGGGAGGCTATCAACTAGGAAAGCGTATAAGAGAGAAGTTTCTGGGGTGCTGGGGACATTCTATATCTTAGAGTTACATATATAAATGTTACATATATAAATGTTCATCAAGTGGTACACTTAAGATTTGTACTCTTTACTCAAATTAAGCCTCATCTGGGCATAGTGGCATGCACCTATATTCCCAGCTATTTGGGAGGCTGACTGGGGAGAATCAGAAGCGCAAATCCAGCCTGGGCAACATAGAGAGAACCCTACTCTAAAAATTTTTTTTAAAAACTCAATAAAAATGAAACAATCAATTAGAAATGTAGTGAATGTTTACAGTAAGTTAGACACAAGGTAAGTTTTTCATATGTTGTTTAATCTTCTCAGCCTACAAAGTAGAGTATTAATACTGTACCCATTTTAGAGGTGAGAAAATTGAAGACACAGAGACTCAAGGTAACTTGCCCCAAATCACAGTTAGTAAATGGAGGCTTGGAAACATTAGTTTGACTTAACGTATTTCAAATTCTTCTTCACTATGTGACACAGGACTACATTTCTGAGGCAGTGATAAAGTGCTTGTGTGTGTACACTGAGGCCAAGCTATCATGGTTTGAATTATGGCTCTGCCACATAGGAGCTGTGCATGACTTTGAGCAAGTTATTTAATCTTTCTGTGTTCAGTTTCTTCATCTGTAAAATGGGAATAGTGTCATCTTATAGGGTTCTTTGGCCCTTATTTAAGAATGTGATGATTTTTCCTCTTATAGTTACTGTCGCTCTTCTCTCTTACTGAAGGGACTGAGGTCAGAGAGTTTGTGCCCATGGTGTGAGAGCATAGAAAAGCTTATTGGAACTTGGAATACCGTCTAGTACATTGTTCTGGAAAGCCAGTTTGATATGGTGGAAAGAATCTAGGGTTTAAGTCTTAACTCTGCTACCTATTATATGCCGTGACCTTACTGAAACTTTTTGAGTCTCGATTTTTCTCTTACTTATGATTCATTCTTCATTGAGTGCCTATATTATCTGTCCCACTCTCTGTTATAGTAAGGGCATATAATCATTTATGTCCAACTCTATTCATCCAAAAAATGCTTATTGATCATGAACTGTGTTATAAACACTATTCTAGAAACTTGGGATACAGTGATAGACAAGATAGAAAAGCCTCTTCTTTGAGGAGCTTACACTCTGCAGAAAACCTGAGGGTTGCTCTTGAAGACCTGGGTCATGGTCCCATTTCCCTGGGCTAGTGTTGTAGAAATCCCAGCTGAACAGCAAGTCCAGCTAGTCATCCTGGAAGTCCTCAGCTCATGATGAGCTAGCCATTTTAGCACTCTGATCTCCTAAGAACCAACCCTGAACTGTCACCAGGCTTTGCTTATACTATCTGGTCTGGTGGTAACAAGTATACAGATGCCCAAACCCACTGAGGACAATAATCATTTTCAAAGGTTTTAATAAAAGGGTTGGGCACTGGATTAATACCTAACATCTAACAAGTGTAATAATAGCTAATATCTAGTGTTTATTATGTGCTAGACACTGTACTGATTTACATGTACTAATACCTAATCCTCACAATCCCAGGAATAAATACTATTATTATTCCAATTTTAGAAATAAAGAAATGAGACACTTACAGGTTAAATAAGGTCACAGAGTAGTCTTCTGGCCTTTGAAACAAAGCATCTTGATGCCAGGCTGTGCTCCTTACCACTATGTCATACTGTTGTAAAGGAGATGGGAATGGGAAGCTCTAAGTCCCCTGTTTGTTATGTGATTCTGTGACAGTGATCACAAACGTTCTGACAGTCCAGCAAAATCCTGGCCAGAGTTCTCTTCTGTGGAGCCAGAAAGCCACAGGCACTAATATCTTGGAGCTATCTCTCTTACCAAGCTTGGCATAGGATATGCCCTATGCTTTTGGCATTTTCTTATCATTTAGAGGGGAAGGAGGGCAAGGCTCTCAGGAGCCTTGAATGTTGACTTGGACCCTAGGGATAGTGGCAAATCATTGGAGATTACAGTGCATGGAATTAAGGACACCTTGAATGGTATAATCTGACTGGCTCATTTTACAGAAGACAAAAAGCTCCTCAGAGACACAAGGGTCTTCCTCAATGGCCTGGAAATGGCAGAGCTTGTGGAAGGAAGTTGATTCAGCGTGACGTGAACCAAAACTCAAAAAGACCGGTAAGAAAGCACCCAGGAAACGAACGTCACCATCTGCGCCTGCGGGTGACCGCGGTTTTATCATGAATTCCTTCCTGACAGTCAAATGATCCCAGGCATATGTGACCGCTTTCCTGACCCACCCAAATGGAGAATGACCCAGGCGTGAAGTTCCTGAGAAGAGAAAAAAGTGTGTACAAAGAAAGGAAGTGGATGTCTCCCAGTCGGAAACGCCGAGATGTGGACAACTTGCATCTTAAAAAGCAAGAGCAGCCATGTGCATGACGCACTTCTGGCCTCCAAACGCCCCACGCGCGTGACGCACTTCCGGCCTCCTTGCGCCTCGCATTACTGGCGCACTTCCGGCCTGTTTGTTTTGCGCCCGCCCTCAGGCAAAGGGTCCAAAGTGCAAGGACTCACAGTTGGGGGGAGCTTTCCTTGGGAGTGAGACAGCATAGCAGCCCAGGCTGATCTCTTGTGCCCAATTCAGAGAACCGGACCGGGGAGGGCGTGTCTGTGCAATTGTGGCCGTGTGGGACCTGGGCTGGCTTCTTCTTGGAGGCCGTACAGCTGCAAGCTTTGACGCTCGTGAATTGGAACTGGAGAAAGAGCCCCCCAAGGATGGGAGGATGACAGAAGTGTCGCAGATGGCATTACCTGGGCACCAGAAGGGGAGAGGCAGGGACTCCAGCTGATTCCTACCTCCAGGGAAGCTGTCCCCACTATTAGTTGAGGAAACATCCTGGCTCTGGAGACTCAACAGCTCCCTGGACTGTTACCAAAGGTTGAGTCTTTAACCAAGGCTGTTGCAGTTACCAATTATTTTGAAGAGGCAGATTTGGGGACCTGCGTCCAAACACACATGATTGTTCCGTAGTCTTTTTACGTTTTTAAGTCTACAGCACTCTGTATTCCCAAGCTGTCTCCCATGCAGGTACTAACCAGAGCTAACCCTACTAAGCTCCTGAGATCAGGCTAGTCCAGGGTAGCATGGCTGTAGACTGTCCCAGTAGTCTTTAATGATTCCTGAGCTTTAGCAAGAAATACAGGAAAAGCAGATTGTAGATGAACTATAGAAGAAGGGTTAGGGAGAAGAGACCACTTTTATTTGTTGCATTAGTAGTTTAGGGATTTCTGTTGAAGGGAGTATACTGCATGGGCATATGAGATCTTGTTCTCACTGAAAAAAAAAAGGACTCTCCTGATATTAGAAACAAGAGGGCTCTCATTTATGTGGTCTATTCTAGGCGAAGACAGTAACCCTAGTCACAGGCTTATTTCACCCTATTCATGTGCTTATTTACCTTTGGACTTATGGAAAGCATCCCAGTCTTGAGTAAGACTGGCTCATCTGTTTATTGTATGTTAGTTTTAAAAATAGCTATTCCATCTATTTATGTTTATTGTAAATTTTGCTCTGACATCTGTTATCTTAAATGTTTTTAGTTTTTAATGCTTACTTGCTCCTATTTTGTCCCTTTTGTTATATGGATGCTGCTTTCTTTGCTCTTTTAACATCCTTTGTTATTTTGGAAGATACATCTCCTGTTTTTCTTCTAGTGGTACCATTGGGATTTTTTTCCTTAAATTTAGAATTATTTCAGAGGAAGAAAATACAGACAATAATGCACACATACGTATTTACCCTTTTCTTGATTAAATCTGAACCTTTTATTATAGTTTCATGTTTTTAAGAACTAAAGCATTGTAGTTGTTGTTGTACCTCTTTCCTATTGTATTTCCCTCTGTGGCTCCAGTGGTAATCATCATCTGAATTCTTAAACATTGTGCCCATAGATACCTTTGAACTTACTATGTATGTTTATTTACATCATACAGATCATGTCCAGTTAAATAAAAAGCATGTGACAAAGGATATGGCATAAAGTTTTTCTACACTTAAAAATAAGTAAATCCTAAAGAGGTGTATTACTTATGGATGATTATGGACACAGACACATAGCAAAAGCCAAAAAAGATTTGTCAATTAAAAATAAACAGATAATATTTTTAAAAGAAAACATGCATGGTTCAATAATACATACTAACCCCAGTGTAGTTATTTATGCCAGGAGAGGGTTAAAGGGATGGATTAAAAGAGGATTACTTGATGACTTGGGATATATATATATTTTTTTTTTAAAAAAAGAGGAAGGATAGGGCAAAATGGGGATTTAGCTGTAAAAGAAGCATTTCATTTTAAAAATGTTGGCAAAAGATAGGCAAAAGGTGGAAGGTGAAGGAAGTGCAAAGGCATGTCTTAGGTTGCAGCAGGCAAGAAGGCGTGTAAAAGGAAACTCCCTTTTATAAAGCCATCAGATCTCATAAGACTTATTCGCCATCACTAGAACAGCATGAAAAAACACACCCCCATGATTCAATTACCTCCCGCCAGGTCCTTCCCATGACACACAGGAATTATGGGAGCTACAATTCAAGATGAGACTTGGGTGGGGACACAGCAAAACCATATTAATATTCTTCAGTGCCCTCACCTAGCCAGCCATATACAAACAGCATTGGTGTAGGTGGAAAATCTAAAACAGAGTCACTGCAGGCCTGAAGAGTTCTGTCCTAGGGAACTCACTACATGGGAAGAGGAAATCAGAGAGCAGACAAGCCAGAGCATGGAGCAGGAGCAGTGACCTTACTGCTAATGACACAGCCTGTAATATTGATGAAGTATGTGGGCTGATTGGACTGAAGGGAAAACAAAGGCATAAAACCCTGTTGCATTGTTTTTATATTTCAGTTAATGACGTTGGAGGTCTACCCAAGGGTGGGGACTAGGAATTAGGGATGAAAGGATTATGAGGAGTGTGGCAATAGCATTGACAAAGGAAAAGTGTAAATAAGTCAGATTGTAAGGGAAGTCATGATTTAAGAACAGCTTTATGGTGGAGATGAGGCTTCCTTGGGACAGGAATAGGCTGTTGGGAATAATACTCTAATGTTGGGCATGGTTGGGTCTGGAGTTAGGGTGTCATAAAGTCTGGAAACATATGCAAAACATGTATAATGGTGTTAGGCACATCCTCAATCTATTAAGAAATATTATTATCTGTGTTTCCAGACTGTGGTCACCCTGTATATGTGAGACTCCTCTAATCAGGGGTTCTCAATCGAGGGCAATTCTGTACCCCACGGGACATTTGGCAATATCTGGTAACACATTTGAATGTCCAAACCAGAGAAAAGAGCTGCTATTTTATCAGGGATGGCGCTCAGCATCCTGCAATATGCAGGACAGCTCCCTACAGTGAAAAATTATCTTGCCTCAAATGTCGATAGTGCTGAGATTAAGAAACTTTGCTCTCTATAAAAGACTATGTAGCTGAAATGTCTTCCGAATAGAGAATAGGACAGGGAACAGAATCTTAAGGAATCCTTAGGGTTAAGAAGAGAGGGAAGATGAAGTAGAGATAACCAGGAGCACCACCAAGAAGGGCGAGTGAAATGAAGCTAAGAGCAGAAAGATTTTCAAGGACAATGGTGGGCAGTGGCGAATAAGACAGTTGAGGGGTAATTGGGCACTGAACAAATCGAGGCATCACTTACGAAGCCTTCTTTTGTGAGGTTTAGGAGTCAAAGGAAAGACTGTAAATAGTAGCTAAGCCAATGTTTTGCAAACAGTTTTCAGTATAACCTACAGTAAGAAATCCATTTTATGTTGCAATCCAGTATATACACTTGTGTGTATAATTGAAACCAAAGTTTCAGGTCAATACTTAGCTCTCCCATGTACTCTCACCTCTGGTATTTTTTAAAAACTAACTCTCTATTTGAATCTAGTCTTATCTGTTTTCAATCTAAAAAAATTCTGCTCACAGCCCACCACATTTATCTCAAGACCCACTAGGGGTTCTCAAACAATTAAGAAAAGCAAGTCTAGAAAGAGAATTATCCTCAAGTGCACCTGAATGTCTAATATCAGGGAAGGTTAAAGGCGAGATGGGGAGAGGATATACCTCGTAGAGCTGTGTGCTAGAGGAACAGGAAGAGCTGGCATCATGGTGAGGGAAGGGTGAGCCTTATGGGAGCAGGAGATGGGGCACTGCCATGTGGGAATAGAGTGCAAGGAAGTTGAGGAGCATCTTTTAGGCAACCTTGGTTTTCACAGCAAGGAAGAGGTGAGAGTGGCTGGAGAATTAGGAAAGCGGGCAGTAGAGGGTGTAGGGAAGGTGGTAACTGCTTGGAAGAGCTGCTCTGGGGCAGCTGGTCACTATGAATGATAGAGTTTTAAGGCAGCAGAGAAGAGGGTTTGTTTTTTTTTTTTTTTTGGTCATCTATTATTCCAATCCTGATGTTGTGACACTTGGTTTTTGCCAGACAGAGAAAGATCTATGAGAATTGATCTCTAGCCTCCCCACTGTTTGGGTCACCATTTTTCAGATTATTATTTGCCTTGTTTACTAACAGTCTCAGCTGTCCCCCTGATCCTTTTCTCAACATTACCCTTCTGAATAAGCCTGCTCTTTCAATTCACACCCAGAGAACTCAGTTCACCAGGGTAATGAGCAGAGGAAGGCCCAGATATGCTCCCCAAGGCAACTCACTGTTAAACTTTTCAGCCACAATGTTATCATATAAATCTAGTTATTTTTGAGGAAAAATCATTGATTATTGTAGTATGTAAGTTGTATAGTGGGAAGTTGGTTCATTGTGCACTGGTCACCAACTTGTCTTAAGTCTGGTGAGTCAAGACTACCCGCCCTCTGCCCACAGCAGTTTAAAAGAAGTGGGTTTATTACTTACAGATAGGCAGCAAGTGGCAACAGAAGGCAAGGATTCAGTACCCCAAGGCTTGGGAAAGCTACTGATGGGGGATGGAGTCTCGTCTGTGTGTGCCCTACTTTCACTGCAGCTGAGGGACTCCAGAGAGCAGCCGGTCCTGGCTTTCTATATCCTGGAGCAACATGAGTTGCTGGGCTAAAGTGCTGATGGACATCTGTTCTAGGAGGGACTGGAACACAGCATGGGCTGTTCTGGCCAGTCCCCCCAGCTCAGGATGTTGCATTCTCAACACATTCTATGGTTTTTCCTGAGAACTACTAATACAAACAAGAAAGAAGGGAAAACTGGGTTGGTCCAAGTTTATGCATATGCATATGCATGGGCATATGCAGCACAGAGAACTGTCCTGCTTATGCCTATCTTACATAGAGTAACAAATATTTATTCAATAATTTGTTCTAGTTCTCTAATGTGTACTCTGTGCCAGGAGCTGATTGAGGTACTAGGGTAGGAAAGTAAACAGGAAAGTAAACAAAGCCCTTGCTCTCATGGAGTTTTTGTTCTGGTGCTTTAAGATCAAGTCTAGCTGATTTGTGAAGAAAGGGAAAAATAAAACAGGTGTTCTGCATAATTTTATTTTGCAAAGGGCATAAAAAGCTAATACCTCATGTTAGCATACAGATGTTTAACAAAAGCATACAAGTTGATAAAGATCAATACTTGAATATAGTATTTAACTGAAAGTTTTAAAAAATAGATTGAATTTAACAGTTAAAATGTCTTCCAGTCTTTAGAAACACAAATGCCATTGAATTCTCTATTCCTATTGTCTGTTTCTCACTTTAAGTTTCCATTTTCCTCAGTGTGAAAAGGTACTGTGAGTCTCCTGGGTTTCTAAGCAAACTGTTCCCTTCCCTTACCAAGTAGTCCAGCAGACGCTTTTGAGTCTGACAACAGTACTTAGGCCCAACAATTTCTAACTGTAGAGTGTGTACTCAACTCTTGTAGCCACCAAAAGTTGCCTCTTACTCTTAGACCCTGTGCCCCTTCCTCCATGAACATTTTCAGGCATTTAAGTACTATGAAGTCACAAGTTACTGGGGATACACAGTTTGTGAGAAGCTTAGGAAGTAATTTTCTATGTGGGAAAGTAGAGTGACCTGGGATTCAAAATCTAGTTTCCTGGATTACTCCTATCTTCCACCTCTGTGATATTTGGCACTGCATTTTAATAGCATTGTATTTCTGGAATGCTGACATGGAGATTGGAACAGTAATCTCTGAAAGCCCTGTAGACATGGAGATTGGAACAGCAATCTCTGAAAGCCCTGTAATTTTAGTGCTTTCTTCTTTCTAGAATAATTCTCAGGTGGTATTTGTGTTTTCTATTTCCTATATCAGATGCTGAGACCAACATTGACAGTGAGTCCACATCAACACAGGAAATGTCTGGAGAAAGAGATATGATGATATCACATGGGCTTCTGGGGATTATTTAACAGGAAACTAACTTTCCAGAAACATGTGATGTGGAGAAGCACCAGGAAATCGCTATGGGGAAAAATATTCAAGGAAAGGTTTTAAGAATCCACTATGCAAGGAAACCCTTCAGATGTGAGGAGTGTGGGAGATGCTTCAGCTTTTTTTTTTTTTCCTACCTTAGAACCAGATAATCCACACTGGAGAGAAACCCTATCTATGTGAGGAGTGTGGGAAATTCTTAATGGCAATTCTTCATTAATTTGACATCAGAGAATCCATACTGGAGAGAAACCCTATCAGTGTGAGGAGTGTGGGTGAGCCTTTATTAACAGTGCCAATCTGATCAGGCATAAGAGAATCCACAATGGGGACAGACCCTATCTCTGCAAAGAGTGTGGAAATGGCTTCCCCAGTAGTTCTAAGGTGGTTATACATCAGAGAATCCATACTGGGGAGAAACCCTATGAGTGTAATGAGTGTGGGAGAGCTTTTGCCATTAAATCCACATTGAGTTGGCATCAGAGAATTCACAGGGGAGAGAAACCCTATGTGTGTAACAAGTGTGGGAAAACCTTCAGGACTTCCTCCCAGCTGCACCACCATGAGTACACCCACTCTAGAGAGAAGCCTATGCTGGACCTTGGTTCTATTGGGCTCCCAGCATTTTTTTACACCTTTTTCATGGTAATTCCCTCTTTTGGGTGGGGGGAACCACTCTGCCCCCATTCAACAGTTCATGTGTTTTCAGTGGAGCTCTGTTCCCCACTGCAAGCATGGGATATGTGGTCTAGTGTGACCCATCTATGCTATTCTTTCTGTCTAGCCACAGTGATGGGTTTGGGGACCAACATTGATCCAATCAGGATGGACCCTGTGACCATCTACCAGGAAGTGACATTCTTTTCTGCTGGTGTTGGATGTTAGCTTTGATACATATGAAGGCTGAGAAGACAGCCAACCATACAGATGACAAACTGAGAGATGGAAAGAACTAAATCTATCTCTGGACTTTTTAGTGTTTGAATCAATAAATTCCAGTGGGTTTTTTTTTTTTTTTTTTTTTTTTTTTTTTTGCTTAAGTAGTTTTGAGTTGAATTTTCTGTCACTTGTAACACAATCCTTATTGATATAGAGCTATTTCAATGTCTCATGTGTTTCAAAGCCTTTGGAATTAATATAACCTGATTTGGCATCAAGTCAATACTATGAAGAACCTTTCATAGGTATGATGTGTTCGAAAAGCTGTAACTGTGATTTTAATGGTTCACACACAGGCTAACACTCTTAGTTATTGTGAATGGGGAAAGCCAGTAACTCTCAGTTAAATCAGTTGCATATGCAGCCATCCCTAATGGATGGAAATTAAAACAATTTAAGCACTATAATGACAATTTTAAGTTACCATAAAATTAAATCTCCATCAAATGAATATTCTGTAGGGAAGATGGTTGGTTTTTTTGTTTTTTTTTTTTAAACTCTTTAAAAAGAAGTATTTATTTGCTACTCAGTTTCTAACAGAAATGATGCCAACATTTTAATCTTATTTTAGATATTTCAAGATATTTCTTTTTTGATCTATCATGGAGAAGATATTAGTGCTTTTCTAATATTGAGTCATCTTAATGTTCTTATAAATTTAGTTGGATATTCTTTTTATGTTTTGTTTTCCTCTTCTTTCTTTTTTCTCTTTCTTTCCTTTCTTTCTTTCTCCCTCCTTCCTTCCTTCTTTTCTTTTTTCCTTCCTTCCTTCCCTTCTTTCTCTTTTTCTTTCTTTCTTTCTCTCTCTCTCTTTCTTTTCTCTTTCCTTTTCTCTTTCTTTCTCTCTCTTTTTCTCTCTCTCTCTCTTTCTTTTCTTTCCTTTCTTTACTTTCTTTTCTTCTGGATCTCACTCTGTTGCCCAGGCTAGAATGCAGTGGTATCGTTCCAGCTCACTGCAGCCTTGACCTCGCAAGTGCAGGTGATCCTCCTAACTCAGCCTCCCGAGTAGCTGGGGCTATAGGCGCATGCCACTACACCTGGCTAATGTTTGTGATTTTTTAGAGATGGGGTTTTGCCATGTTGCCCAGGCTGGTCTTGAAGTCATAAGCTTAAGCAATCCATCTGCCTCAGCCTCTCAAAATGATGGCTTTACAGGCGTGAGTCACTGTGCCCAGCCTTAAGTTTCTTTAGCTCCTGCTGGATTGTATTTGTTAATGTATTTAGGATATTGGCATCTATATTCATAAGTGACATTTCCCTCTAATTTTCCCCCCATCTTTGTGAAGACTTGAGCACTAGATCATACCAGTTTACTAAAAGTAGTTCAGAGGCTGTTCTTTCTCTGTGTTCTGGAGAGGTTGAGTAACAGTTACCTGTTCTTGGGATGTTTGAAAACAAAATCCAACTATAGAGCTGTCTGAGCCAATGCTTTTATAGGTAGAAATAGGGAAGATAACCTTATCAATTCCTTCCACAGCATTCACAAATTACATTTTCAATTTCTTCTTGAGCCAATGTTGATGATTTATAATTCCATACTGACACTTAAAAATCCATTAGCCCAGAAATATATCCAAGTGATTTTTCCTGTATATATATGTATGTAAGTAGAGAGAGGGTCTTGCTGTATTGACCAGGCTGGTCATGAACACTTGGCCTCAAGCATTCCTCCCTTTTTGGCCTCCCAAAGTGCTGGGGTTACAGGCATGACCCATCACACCCAGCCCTATTTAAAAAAATATTTTCAACATATGCCCCTTGTCATTCCCAAGTTTATTGGTCTATAAAACCTCTATCAAGAGTTTTTATTACTCATTTACTTGCAAAAGCTTGACATTATCATAATAATGTCTAGAACAGCATGCCTTCCTGATCTTTGATCTGGTTAGGGAGCTTTTGGTTCACAATCTGAAGCAAGGTTTTTCAAACTTGGCACTATTGATATTTGGGACCTGATCATTTTTGGTGGGGGCCGTCCTGTGCACTGTAGGATGTTTACTTGTATCCCTGGCCTCTAGCAGGAAAATGCACATCCTCAGGGAATGGCTGGGGCTCCAGTAGCCCTGAGAGCAGAATCTTATCCTCAGTATCACCACAAGTTGGAGGAGAAGAGAGGAGGAGCTAAGAGAAAACACAGGACTTGGCAATCAGTATCAGTTGGTTATTACGGCAAGGTAGGTTGCAAGTGGGTACAGATGCAGGGAGGCCATCTGAGATACCTCTGGAGGCATCTAGGGGTAGTGCTGGAACACAGGCTGCCCAGCCCCTCCTTGTTAAGGCATTCATCCCAGGGTTCAGCCATCAGATGTCAGGGCAGACAAAATGAAGCTTATTGGTATATATCATACTACCCGCATTTTCTCAGAGTTTTAGATTTACTTCATTTAGAGTTTTAATCCACCTGGAATTAATTTTTGTAATTGTGTGAAGAATCTAATTCTATTCTCCTATTGAGATAGCCAAATGTTCCTGTATTATTTATTGAATAATGCCTCCTTTCTCCATTGTTTTTTCTTCCTCAGCTTTATTGTATGATTAGCATACTTAATTTTCACAAAAGGTCTTACTGGGATTTTGAATAGGATTGCTTTGAATATTTAGATTGATTTTGGGAGAACTGACTTTTTTTTTTTGAGACAGAGTCTTGCTCTGTTGCCCAGACTGGAGTGCAATGGCATAATCTCAGCTGACCGCAACCTCTGCCTCCCGGGCTCAAGCAATTCTCCTGCCTCAGCCTCCTGAGTAGCTGGGACTACATGCATGCACCACCACACCTGGCTAATTTTTGTATTTTTTTTTTAGTAGAGGCAGGGTTTCATCATATTGGCCAGGCTGGTCTTGAACTCCTGACCTCGTGATCTGCCCGCCTCAGCCTCCCAAACTGCTGGTATTACAGGTGTGAGCCACTGTGCCCGGCCGAGAATTGACATCTTAACAATATTGACTTTTGCAATCCATGAACATAGTATAGCTCTCTGTTCATTTCTTTTGTCATTTTTTGTAGTTTTTGGTTTGCATATCTTGTACATATTTGGTTAGATTTATACCTAAGCATTTACTGTGCTGCTGTAAATGGTACTTTAAAAACAATTATTGAAATTGCATTGTAGGAAATACATTGTAGGAAATTAGCATTTTGTACCTTGACTTCTATTCTGTGACCTTATTGAACTCACTTTTAATTTTAGGACCTCATTTTGTAGATTCCTTGGGACATCTTATATACATAATCATGTCACCTGCAGATAGTAACAGTTTTGGTCTTCCTTTCCAATCTGTGTGTCTTTTATTTCAATTTTGTGTTAGACACAGTCTCATTCTGTCATCCAGGCTGGAGTGCAGCAGCACATTCTCAGCTCACTGCTACCTCCACCTCCTGGGTTCAAGCAATTCTCATGTCTCAGCCTCCTGAGTAGCTGAGATTACAGGTGTGTGCCACCTCACCCGGCTCATTTTTGCATTTTTAATAGAGATGTGGTTTTGCTATGTTGGCCAGGCTGGTCTCAAACTCCTTGCCTCAAGCAGTCCACCCACCTTGGCCTCCCAAAGTGCTAGGATTACAGGTGTGAGCCACTGTGTCTGACCTGTCTGCCTTTTCTTTGTTTTTTTTCCGGCCTTGCTCTTGCTAGGACTCCCAATATGATGTTAAATAGTAGTGGTAAGCACAGACATACCTGCCACGTTCATGATATTGGAGGGAAAGACATTCTGTCTTTCATCATTAAGTATGTTTTCAGCTGCAAGGAGAGAATAACATTGAATTATATGTCAATATAGCTACTGCAGCACAATATTTAGCTTAACTACATATTTTTGGCAGCTAAGACAAAAATGACTTCATGAATGAAACTTAAGTTCCACCACAGCCTCAGCCAATTTGTGGCTAGGATTTTCAGAGACATGGGAGAGAAGTCAGTATTTTCTCCACCATTTTCAGGTCAGGAGTAACAGTAAATATGCCATGATCACATACTATAGTCTGGGTACCATGATCTATTATTTCTTATAGCTTCAGTTAAAGCTATTATAGGAGTTAGAGGGAGACCTGGGTAGTTAGGTTGTGAAGTAACCAGAAAGGTGGCTCCCATTCGAATCTAAGGAATGTTCAGGCTTGAAAATAATTATGTTTGATAAGAGAGACTGTGACAGACATGAATATGAGTATCGTATTAGTCTGTTCTCATAATGCTATAAAGACATACCTGAGAATGAGTAATTTATAAAGAAAAGAGGTTTAATTGGCTAACAATTCCATAGGCTGTACGGAAGGCATGGCTGGGAGGCCTCAGGGAACTTACAATCATGGCGGAAAGCAAAGGGGAAGCAGGCACAATCTTCATATGGCCAGCAGGAGAGAGACAGCAAAGAAGGAAGTGCTACAAACTGTAAAACAACCAGATTGCATGAGAACTCACTATCAGGAGAACAGTAAGGGGGAAATCCACCCCCATGATCCAATCACCTTCCAACAGGCCCCTCGTCCAACACTGAGGATCGTAATTCAACATGAGATTTGCCTGGGGACACAGAGCCAAACCATATCAAGCATATATTTCCTTAGAGGTGATACAATGGCTGGGGAGCCAGGCCAGTGTGAATTAGCTATTATTATTAATGATCTTGAAAACTGTCTGGGAGACTTTCTAGACAAATGAGAGTGGAAATTTTCTTCCTTCTCACTCCCTGCAAAAGAAAAACAAGTTATTCCCAATTCTTTTTGTTTTTTATTTTAGTGCTCCCATCTTCTGGCCAAGAATATGCTCAACTCTTCACCAAGTAAACACACAGGTTCCCATGTTTCTAAAAACTGATAAAATTAGCCATAATTTTTTTTGTTTTATACCTAGACTTAACGGACATTTATGTAATGTAGATATCCAGAAAAGGCAAATCTATAAAGTAAGAAAGTGGTTGTCTAGAATTGGGGGAAGAAGAGAGGGTGTGTACTTATTTGTATATTAATTTTCTATTGCTGCTGTAACAAATTGCCATGAGTAGTGGCTTAAAACAGCACTAATTTATCTTACAGTTTTGGAGGTCAGAAATCCAAAGTGGGTCTCACTGACATAAATTCAGGATTTAGACCAAGGAAAGAATCTGTTTCCTTGCCTTTTTTATTCTCTGGAGGCCACTCACTTTCCTTGACCCTTGGCCCCTTCCCACATTTTCAAAGCCAGTGAAGTTGGGCCAAGTCCTTCTTGTGCTCTCATCTCTGTGATTCTCTTTCAATTCCCTCTTTCATGTTCAAAAACTCTTATGATGACACTGGGCCCATCTGAATAATCCAAGATGGTAATTTTTAAAAATTTATTTATTTTACTTTAGGTGCATACTATATCTGGCATTTCTCCCCATGTTATCCCTCCCCACCCTCCCCTAAGACAGGGTCTCACTTTGTTGCCCAGGCCGAAGTGCAGTGGCTCAATCCAGGCTCACTGCAGCCTTGATCTCCCAGGCCCAAGTGATCCTCCCAACTCAGCTAGTAGCTGGGACTACAGGCCTGTGCCCACACCTGGCCAATTTTTGTTCCTTTCTGGGATTTTTTTTGGTAGAGACAGGGTTTTGTCATGTTTCCCAGGCTGGTCCAAACTAGCAGGCTCAAGTGATTTGCCCACTTGGGCATCCCACAGTGCTGGAATTACAGATGTGAGCCACTGCTCCCAGCCCCAAGGTAATCTTAAAGTCATCTGACTAGCAATCTTAATTCCACCTGCAACCTCATTTTCCCTTTGTCATGTAACCTAACATACTCACAGATTCTAGAGATCAGGACATAAACATCTTTGAGGGGAAAAAAACACCATTCTGCTTACCACAGGGAAAATGGAGAGTGGCTGCTGATGGTTATGAGATATCCTTTGGGGAGATGAAAATATCCTGAAATTGACTGTGGTGATGCTTGCACAAGTCTGTGAACACACTAAAACCTATTTGATTTGATACTCTGCATGGATGAATAGTATGGTGTGTGAATTAAATGTTAATAAAGCAGGCATGTGTGAGTGTTCAGTATTTCTAAAACTAAATTATTTCACCTTCTTTCCTGAAACCAGCTCCTCTTCTTCAATTCCTGATCTCAGTTAATGGAACCATCATCTATCAGGTCATCCAAAATTCATAGCTATCATAGCTGCTCTGGCTGCCTCGTATTCAATCATTTTCAAAAATGTCCACCGTTTTCACTTCCTAAATAGTTACTTAATATATCCCTCCTCAAACCTGCTCTTTCTTAATGTGTCTGAGTCTTTACCTCTAAGGAGGATAGCTTTTTTGTCCAATGGCCCTTTGGCAATCTGGTTACACCTTCAAAACCAATTAAAATACAATTAAAATTTTTTAGAATTTGTGATACAGAAATAATCTTTGCCAACGTGATGAAATGAAATAACAAGACTTAAAGGTGGGCCCAAATAACAACAAGGATAATTTCAAACTGGTGACGAGAATAGCCATATTCTGAGATCTGCATAAACTGTCATGTGATATGAAAATATCTGTGATTTCTATCGGTGACAGTCACAGGTACGGCTGATACTACTGTAGTTTGTTGCCAACATATAACAGAAGAAAATGCTAAATTTCGGTTAGGGATTAGCGAAAACAATGATATACTTTATTTCCTACTCAAGGTCTCTAAGGATCCCTTGGGGTTAACCTCTTCCTGGGAGTAAAAACCACAGAACCACTGAGAAGAGCGCTCCGGCATCCTAGAGAGGAAGCAAGCGATACTGGGCGCAAGGCCGACGTAATGACACACTTCCGTTGACGCAGCAGTTTCCGTTTTTCCCGAGGTGAGTGTTGTGGTTTCTCGCCCGGGAGTCGTTGCTAGGTGCAGGCACTTCAGCTGCAGAGAAGGCTGTCGGCTTCATCCTTGCTGCCGCAGTGGAGAGAGTCAGGGTGGCCCCTCCGGGTCCGGGGAGCGAAGGCTGCTCGCGGACCGGTCCCGCTCTCCCTTGGGTGCCTTCGCTCCCCAACGCCCGCGTCGGCGTCTTGGGTAATGGAGGCTGTGGATATGGGCGGCTGGATGGAAAGGAAGCTTGTCCTCTCGACACAGCCCAGACCTCATCTGCATATTGGGCCACAGCTGCTTATTGAGCAGCTAAGTGCCAGTTGCTGCTCTAGATTCCGGAGATGCAGCCTTGAATCAGGCGGGGCGTGGGCTCCGCCCCCAGGGCGCTTTCAGCCCAATGGGAAAGTCATATGGGAAAGTCGTGTATCAATCACCTCTGATCATTTCACTCCACCTACCCGTGACTTAGTGCATGTAGATCAAAGACCAAGTTCTTGACCTGCACAAAGCGTGGTTTTGTCCCTTGTGACTTATTCAGCATCTAGCAGCACACTCCCCCTTGACTGTGCTACTAGTCTTCTTGACGATTCACTGCTAGAACATAGCTTTTGCATATGCTGCTACTTTTGTAAAGATTTCCTTTATACGTTAGTTAATTTGTATTCTTAAGCTTTCCCATTCAGGTTAGTTTCCCCTGGCAGTGATCAAAGATGTGAGCTTAAAAGTTATTTGAGGCCGGGTGCGGTGGCTTACGCCTATAATCCCAGCACTTTAGGAGGCCGAGGCAGGTGGATCACGAGGTCAAGAGATCGAGACCATCCTGGTCAACATAGTGAAACCCTGTCTCTACTAAAAATACAAAAATTAGCTGGGCATGGTGGCTACTCGGGAGGCTGAGGCAGGAGAATTGCTTGAACCCAGGAGGCGGAGGTTGCGGTGACCCGAGATCGCGCCATTGCACTCCAGCCTGGGTAACAAGAGCGAAACTCTGTCTAAAAAAAAATTATTTGAGAAAATTTTGGTTAATGTATGTCTTTCCTTTAGACAAAGCTCTGCAAGGGACAGGATCGTTCCCCTTCTCTGTCTCCTTCATCTCTTTTGTGTCACACGTGACCTGGCATGAAATAGGTATGCGATAAATGTTTGTTGAATGAAGAAAGCACAAATCAGTGTATAATTTCAAACTGAGATAAGTGGTATATAGGAAAAGGAATATGGTATGAGTGGAGTGTTTAACAGGGACACCAGACTTAGTCTGTAGAGACAGATCATGATCTGAAGGTGAAGGGTGGCTAGATTACTGGAGAGTATGGCAGGCAGAGAATCTCAGTTACAATGGTTCTGAGGTTGGAGAAGAGTAGTTCATACAGAACAAACAGTAGGTATGACGGTCCTGAGTTAGCATAGAGGAAACTGAAAGGCAGCCATTGTAGCTAAACTAAGAGAAAAGAGGAAGGTGGCACAAGATGAGGCTGGCAGTAAACTGCATCATGCGTTAAGTCCCTGTAGGGAAGATGCTGGCTTTTTATAGAATATTTCTGTTTAACAAGAATACAAAGTGTCTGTAGGGAATGATATAGTTAAACCAATAATCCAAATGTTTTAGTGTGTTGAGGTGGCCCTTCAGGATCCTTTGGTAGTCAGTTTCTGATTATCATCAGGCCCGTGAATGGGGCAGTGAACTAAAAAGATGTGTACCCAGGTCCAAGTAAAGGAAGACTTACTCTGGGACTTTTTTCCTGAATTTTCTTGGCCAGTCTTGTTTATTCTTTTATATTAACCTTAAAATCATTTTGCCGAGTTCTAAAAGCATTCATGTTAGGATTACTATTGGAATGAATTTAGAGTAGTTATTAAAAGCATGACTTGGCCCGGTGCGGTGGATCATGCCTGTAATCCCAACACTTTGGGATGCCAGTGTGGGTGGATCACTTGAGGCCAGGAGTTTGAGACTTAGCCTGGGCAACATGATGAAACCCCTTCTCTACTAAATTTATGAAAATGTGCCAGGTGTGGTGATTCATGCCTATAATCCCAGCTACTTGGGAGGCTGAGGCAGGAGAATTGCTTGATCCTGGGAGGCAGTGGTTGCAGTGAGCTGTGATTGTGCCACTGCACTCCAGCCCAGGTGACAGAGGTAGACTCTGTCTCAAAACAAACAAACAAACAAACAAACAAAAACCACCTAAAAACATGACCTTTGAAGCCTGGCAGATCTAGTATGGGATCTAAGTTCATCCATTCACTGGCTGAGTGTCTTGATAGAAGAAATTATTCCCTTAGTCTTCTCATTTGGGAAAAATTAAACGTTTGAAAAATTGTTGTGAGGACTAAATAATATGTATTTTTCCCCCAAAAACATGACACTTCCTATTTTTTCACCTTTTATGTTCTCAGTAAAATTGATTTTTACAAATAAAGGTTTGGGATTCTTCTTGTTAAGTTTTGCTCTGAGTTTATTGGTGTCTTTTGCTTGTTTTGCTCTTCATTTAGCTTGGTGTTGGCGAGGACAGGCTCTGGTGTCCTAGGATAAGTTACTTGTTCTTTCAAAATCTGTTTCCTCAGAATTAAAAGCCTCATGGTATGGTGTGGACTAAAAAGTACATATGTATACACTACTTATCCAGTGAGCATTTAGTAAGTGATTGCTGCTTGTTATTGGCAAATTTGTTGCATTAAAGAGAGCCTTTTATTGGGCCGAGCTCACTGTTGGTTCTCTTTGTTTCTTCCCTCAGCCTTTGCCTCCTAAGAGGGAGCCCAGGTGATGGCAGCCATACCTCTGAAAGTTCAATGCCAGGTGAGCTGTGGATCCCTGAGGTCAGCTTTATGGAGTTCTGATTTGAAAGAAGTGAGGGGTGGGAGCAGGTAGATAACGGTGATCCTAGCAGGTCTTAGAGCCAAAACAATAGGAAGACCCCTGTTGATTCCTTCAATTGGGTGCTGGAGAAAGAGCTAGGGCCAGTGAAGATGGAAACAGGAGAGAGTTACCTGGAAAGCCGAAGTACAGCCTCCTGAATATTGAGAATCTCTCCTGGGCTGGAGAATCCCCAGGTTCAGTAGCTGTCCTCCTGCAGAGGGAATTCTGAGAATGAGAGACTCAGGCTGGTGATGTAGGGATCCAGGATAGGATGGAAGTGGTCAAGATCACTAAGGGCACAAGGTTCTTGGAAAGTAGGAGCGGAGGGACAGCAGGAAGAAGACAAGAAAGAGGGGCCCTATCTCATTTGTCCTCCAAAACAAAAAAAGAAGTTTGAGCTTCAGAATCAGGGAACATATATCCTTGAGGTCACTACTGCTGGCTAAGCGAGGCAGTGGGCTGTGATGGGAAAGTCTACACTAGGACAGGACACCTGAAGTTAGGGATTTCATTAGGCCTCAGAGGCGTGGTAGCCTTGAGCAAGTCATTGACTGCTTTGCATCTTAACTGGATTCATTTGTAAAGTGAACATAAGTACATTACATTTTTGGGACAGGGGAATTGATTTCCTGAATTATATTTCACTTTTTGAGCTGGAGTTGCTGCTTGGTCATTTCTTTCCTCCTGGCTCTTATTTATCTAGTAACTTAGTACCCATGAACCATATCCCAAGTCCCAATCTCATATTTCTCACATCCTTCCGTTTTCTCTACCTGACTGTCTCACTGATACATCAGCTTCCTTGGAGTTCCTACCCTCTTCTGGTTTTTCCACAGGTCTCTGACATCACACTATATTGTAGTCCTGATTAATCAGTTTCTGAATTGCTGTGTAATTGTTGACTGTGTTCTTCCCAATACCATTTCTAGAGAGACACGAAGTCTTGTTTTTCCTTCTCCCTCTTTCACTCGGGCCATCTTTTCTATTACATTTAGAGTTTGTCATTCCTTCTCTGGAATTTTGTTTGCAGAGCTTACTAGATAGATTCTGTATGTATAGTTGTGCACCTTCCCATTACCGTGTCACCTAATACACCTCAGTTTCCTGAGTTTGGATTTTATCCTCCAATACAGGGTTCTCAAACTTCAGTGTACATCAGAATTACCTGGAAGGCTCACTGAAGCGTGGACTGCTCTCACGATGGGGCCCAAGAATTTGCCTAACAAGTTCCCAAGTGATACACCAGCTACAAGAATACAAAGTGTCCGTAGGGGATGATATAGTTAAAACAATAAACCCGATGTTTTAGTGTGTTGAGGTGGCCCTTCAGGATCTTCTGGGTAGTCAGTTTCTGGTTATCACCGGGCCCTTGAATAGGGCAATGAACAAAAAAGATGCCTGCCCCAGAAGTAAAAGAAGACTTACTCGGGGTTTTTTTTTCCTGAATTTTCTTGGCCATTCTTGTCTATTCTTTTATATTAACCTTAAAATCATTTTGCCAAGTTCTAAAAGCATTTCTGTTAGGATTACTATTGGAAAGAATTTAGTTATTAAAAGCATGACTTGGCTGGGTGCAGTGGCTCATGCCTGTAATCCCAGCACTTTGGGAGGCCGAGGTGGGTGGATCATTTGAAGCCAGGAATTTGAGACTAGCTTAGGCAACATGATGAAACCCCGTCTCTACTAAATTTACGAAAGTGCGCCAGGTGTGGTGGCACATGCCTATAATCCCAGCTACTTGGGAGGCTGAGTCCATACTCCGAATACCACTGTTCTAGTTTGTGGTGATTCATTCAAAAGGTTCCTTTGGGAGTTGATGGGGTCAGGTTGTCAGCTGGGCAGAGGATAGATGCAGTGTGGGACAAGCCTGGAAGTGGAGCTAAAGTGTCCCCAGCTGTTGACCTAGTGTGCTGATTGTACCATGGTGAGGAAGAGTCAGATTCCAGAAATACGTAGGTGATAAAATTGGCAGGACTTGAGTATTAACTATCAGCAGTTAGTGATGATAGGGCTTTGAATGTCTAGCATTAATCTCAAGTTCTAGCATTAGACAGTGGGCTGAATTTGGTGTTATTAACAGAGAGGGAAAAATACTGTTACTCACCATGCCGCTTAGTTTATATAAATTAGAATGGGAGCCATTTTAGGGAAGATGAGTTTGGTGTTGCGTGATGAGCCAGTGTATTGGGTCATCCAGAGAATCTGAGGCAGTGCTGGGGTGAGGGGGATGTGCAGATGTGCAAAATCAGTTGAGGCATTGGAAGGTGGGAGTATATTCCCTGAGCACTCTGGTAATGAAGTTTAATACCCACATCTGAGGAGTGACTAGAGGCTCTAAACCAGATGCCAGAACTTTGTGGAAAGGTAGAGTTGAGGCCAGAAGGGAGGGAAAAGAGTATCTGATGAAAAAGCATGAGGGACTGGGCATGGTGGCTCATGCCTGTAATCCCGGCACTTTGGGAGGCTGAGGCAGACAGATCCCTTGAGCCCAGGAGTTCAAGACCAGCCTGGGGAACATGGCAAAATCGTGTCTCTACAGAAAATACAAACAGTAGCCAGGCATGGTGGTGTGCACCTATAGTCCCAGCTACTCAGGAGGCTGAGGCAGGAGACTCATCTAAGCCAGAGGTGAGCTGAGATTGTGCCACGGCACTCCAACCTGGGTGACAGAGCAAGACACTGTCAAAAAAGAACAAAAAACGAAAGAAAAAAAAATAACAAAAACAAACTAAAACCCCAAGATGCATGAAGCTTGGTTGGCAGAAGCTATTACAGATTGTCTTGAGGTGTAAAGATAAGGAGCTAAAAGAGCTACCCAGCAGCAGCCATTTAATTCTAGAAGCATCATTTTCTAGGAAAACCCATCAAGGAGCAGAGTGGCTTGTACCAGGAGACTCCCAGCTCCCTCTGCAGGATGCTATTGAGCATAGGCAGCACAGCCCTTTATCAAGAATTATATGGGAGTTGAATGAGACAGGCCCATCAGTGCAAACCATGACTGTGTTCTTGTTTCATGGGCTTAAGGTTTGGGGTAGGGTGAGCACATGTGGGGAAGAGGTGGCTTGGCTGGGAATAGGGAGTACCTAATAGGAACAGGTAGGTCCTGAGATACCATTTGAAGCAAATTGTTCACTTGTAGGTGCAACACCAAAAAACTGAAAATATTTACTAAATCAAAGATTTTGCCCTAGGAAGGTTAACTAATAAGAAACTTTTTTCTTAGGGTGTAAAAATGTTAAATCACATTTTATGACGGTAAATTTTGTATCCTAATGGAAGCTCTTCTGGTAGTGAGAGAAGTTGCAGATTTTTGCTTGTAGAAATAGTCATGTAATGGTCTAATATCCAGTTGTTTTCACCTTTTCTGATTATGCATCCCTCACAGGACCTTCCCTCAACCCCCTACCTATCCTCTCTGCCCCACACTCTGGCCCAGAGCCAGAGGATTGGCTCTGGGGTAGCAAGAACCTGTTGTTTTAGGAGATGGTGACCTTCGAGGATGTGGCCGTGCACTTCACTAAGACAGAATGGACTGGCCTTTCTCCTGCCCAGAGGGCCCTGTACAGAAGTGTGATGTTGGAGAATTATGGGAACTTGATTGCTACGGGTAAGGCCATTTTCCTCCTAGGACTCAGATCTATACTTTTCAGTTTTCTTCCTTCTTTTACAGACTGGGTGATGGGTGTGGTATGGAAAGGAGAGGTTGTCTCTTGTGTCCTCCATTGAGCGACTGCAGGGCTGAGGCTCAGTGACCAGCTTCAAAGATTGCTGGGTAGGGAGAGGTCTTGGGTCACTTTGGTCTCCCAGTGAAGGGAATTACTGTCCCCTGGTAAGAGTATGTTTCTTCTTCCAAGGGGCTCTGCACAGTAAGGAATAAGTAGTGTTTGTTGTCTGGGGAAGAATGTGACTTCTTCCCTGTGTTTGCTCATGCCTTGCAGATCTCACTAACTTAATTTTTCTTGATTGTTTTTTTAGGAAGAAGTCACAAATGCTCAGTTTCCTCTTGATTAGAATCTCTTTGGCCTTCCTGAGTCAAGAACTCTCTTCTCTGGGTCTTATTCTTACTGAGACTCTTAGGGTTTTCCTTCTTTTGAAACACCAGATACAGGGCTGAAAAGTACCATTTTCTTCCTCTTTTCAGGGTACCTAGTTCCCAAACCTGCACTGATCTCACTTCTAGAGAGAGGGGACATGGCTTGGGGCCTGGAAGCACAGGATGATCCCCTGGCAGAGGGGACCAAAAACATCTGTAAAGGTAGGTGAGGCAGGTTTAGAACCAACAACTGTAGAGTTTTATGGAGCAATGTATTTAAAAGTGAACCATGCTGGGCAGGATTTAAATATAATAGATGATTTCACCTAATAACTAAAATATGAAACCTTTCCCACCAATCTTAACTCTTACTAACTTGTAACCACTTGGTACGTCTCATTGACAATCCTTGAATCCATTGCTCCTTTCTTAGTTGCAACATTGTCTACATCAGTGGTCTTCCTTGGTTGGGATGGATTTATTCAGGAGCAGTTTTTGAGCAACTTGCTATGTACCGAACTTTGTTTAAGAAGTTCTGGAAGATACAAGTTATGGAGATAGATGTAAAAAGCTAAAAAGAAAAGTTTTGAGTGCTATTGGGAATAGGATAGACAATGTGAAGGTAAAATGGACCAGATCTTCCCAAAGGTTGGCCATAAACTGGGAGAGTTGAGTCAGATAACACTGGGAAGTCACGGCATGAGAGGAGTTTTTTTTTTTTTTTTTAATTCATAAGAATTCAGAACTGAGCACAGGATGTGAGGTTCCTTTAGAATAGGCAAATGGATGACTAGAGCAGACCATTGAGAAGGTGGGTGGAGAGTCTGAGATAAAAGGCAGGTCTGAAAGGGTACTCTAACACAGCTGGGTTGAAATGACCCCCAGGGAGAAAAAAGGAGGGCTGAATCTTAACTATTAAGGTATATTTAATTTCAGTGAGAGAAGGAAGAAAAAGTAGACAGTCAAATGGTCAGATGGGTGCCACCAAGAGCAAATTGTGAAGCTGAAGGCAGAGACAGGAGTTTCAGTGCAGTTGGTCTGCAGAGAGCAAGTAAATGAAAAGTGATGAAGCTGGGGCAGCACTTCAGTCTCTTATTCTAAGAATCTGAAAAACAATCATCGAGACAATTGAGAACCCAGTGGTCTGTTCTCACACTCCTCTCTCTGGTGATGATTCTTTTTCAGACTCTTGGTTACCTTTACTTCCATCTCAGATTACTCCTCTCCCAGCATTCTCCTTTGGAGTTCCCTTACTCCTTTAACTCGTACTCATAGGATGAACTTGATTAACCTGCAGATGAGTTCCAGGTACTGATGTGAAAGTTGACATGATCTCTTTTAAAGCCTTGTAATTTTCAGTGCTCTATCTAGTATAGTTCTCAGGTGGCATTATTTGTGTTTTCTATCTGTTATGTCAGATGCTGAGACCAACACTGACAGTGAGTCCACATTAACCCAGAAAATGTCTGAAGAAAGAGATGGGATGATGTCACATGGGCAGCTGAAGAGTGTCCCTCAGATAACTGACTTCCCAGAAACATGTGATGTGGAGAAGTACCAGGACATCCCCACAGTGAAAAATGTCCGAGGAAAGGTTCCAAGAATCCACTGTGCAAGGAAACCTTTCAGATGTGAAGAGTGTGGGAAATCCTTCAGCTATTTCTCTTACTATCTTAGACACCATAGAATCCATACTAGGGAGAAACCCTTTGAGTGTAATGAGTGTGGAAAAGCCTTTAATGGCAATTCTTCATTAATTCGGCACCAGAGGATTCACACTGGAGAGAAACCCTATCAGTGTGAGGAGTGTGGGCGAGCCTTTAATGATAATGCAAATCTGATCAGGCATCAGAGAATCCACAGTGGGGACAGACCCTATTACTGCACAGAGTGTGGAAATAGTTTCACCAGTAGTTCTGAGTTTGTTATACATCATAGAATCCACACTGGGGAGAAACCCTATGAGTGTAATGAGTGTGGCAAAGCTTTTGTTGGTAATTCACCCCTACTTCGGCATCAGAAAATCCACACTGGAAAGAAACCCTATGAGTGTAATGAGTGTGGCAAAAGCTTTGGAAGGACTTCCCATCTAAGCCAACATCAGCGTATTCACACAGGGGAAAAGCCTTATTCTTGTAAAGTATGTGGACAGGCCTTCAGTTGTCATACAAAACTAACTCGGCACCAGAGAATTCACAGTGAGGAGAAGTCCTTTGACTGTGTAGATTGTGGAAGAGCCTTCAGTGCTCAGGGACAATTAAAAAGGCATCTGAGAATTCATATTCAGGAATCTTCCTATGTATGTGATGAGTGTGGAAAAGCCTTCACTAGCAAAAGAAATATTTTTCAGCATCAAAGAATCCATATTGGAGAGAAACCCTATGGGTGTAGCAAGTGTGAGAAGGCCTTTAGGACTTCGTCCCAGCTAGGTTATCTTGAGCATGTGCACTCTGGAGAGAAGCCTGTGCTGGATATTTGTCGTTTTGGCCTCCCAGAATTTTTTACCCCCTTTTACTGGTAATAGTACACTCCAGTGAAATGTAGTGAGTGGATTCTGTCTTCTACTCAGGAATGGAATGTGTGACACAGGCCTGGCTCAGCCTCTGATTTATACCTCAAGCCTTAGTTACTGATTCAGATGTCAGTATATGACCAAAGATGGTCTAATTAGAGTTCTGGGATTGCAAGAGCTAATAGGAAGAAATACTATCCTTCCCCACCCCATCTGGTTTTAATGCTGAGAAGAACTAGATTCTCACAGAGGCTGAGAATGAAGTCAACACAGTAAAAAAGGCATCTGAGAATTGGAGAGCAGTTAAAGACTGAAGATAGTGTTTGAATAGCCACATCAGATCATGTCTGAACCTAAAAATACAAATGGGTTTCTGAATTGCAGTAGCCAATAAGTTCCATTTTGGTTTCTCTGTTTTGGCTTTGGCACATTTGAATTAAGTCTTCTTCCCTTGGAACAGAATTTTTACTTAAACAGTGTTGTTAGTCTTCAACATGTTACCCCTGAAGACTTATTTGAAAAGTCTTCAGCAATAACATACCCAAATGGTTGGAGAAATGTTTTATGCATATGATATGTAGGAAAGTCTTTAGTAATAGCCATGGCCGCTCCTAAACCCCATGACTGTAATGAGATTGAGAAGCCCACTGTGACACTGTAGAGCCTAGGTTGTATCAGACACCACAAGTAAATAGAAGTTCTAACAACTTGAGCTCTATAACAGAAATCTCGTGTAATAAAATTATGTCTGCATCAGTGAATCTGTTCTCAAGAAAGTCTTAACTAGGAAACTAAAGGCTTTCACTCTTAAAGCTTTTATTTTCTGCTTATTCAGTTTTTTATTTGGAATGAATGCTACTCTAGGCATTAAACTGGGACATGCCAGGCTATTGTAGCTATTATAGCTTGGCATTTGCCGTTTTGATTCCTGGGACAGCATGCTCACTTTGGCCTTTGACTTGGCTAGGGAGCTGAGGAAATGCTATGGTTCTTAGTCATAAAACACTGCAGAGATATCTCACTAGAAAAACAGAGCTGGCCCTTTTCTTTGGTGATTAACATAATCTGCACACTTCTTTTTCTCCCATGTGCCCTCCTGCTGCCAGCCATTAAGTCTTACCCAATTTCAGACTTAATGGCTCACTGAGTCTAGCAATTGGGTGGCTTCACTACCTCGTCCTTACTTGCCAGCAGATGAATGAGCAGTTGTATCCTGTGCTTGGGTTAACCAATGAATGACAGACTTGGGGAATTAAGTAAATGCTTTTTAATTGAAATCTAGCACAAACATAAAAATGCGTGAGTTGGCTGGGCGCGGTGGCTCACGCCTGTAATCCCAGCACTTTGGGAGGCCGAGGCGGGCAGTTAACGAAGTCAAGAGATTGAGACCATCCTGGCCAACATGGTGACACCCCGTCTCTACTAAAAATACAAAAATTAGCTGAGTGTGGTGGCTCATGACTGTAGTCCCAGCTACTCTAGAGGCTGAGGCAGGAGAATCACTTGAACCCCGAAGGTGGAGGTTGCAGTGAGCTGAGATTGCATCACTGTACTCCAGCCTGGTGAAAGAGCGAGACTCCCTCTAAAAAAAAAAAAAGAAAGAAAGATAGAAAACGTGAGTCATGGTTGTACAACTTGAGTTTTTTCAAAGAACATAGCCTTATAATCACCAAGATAAAGAAACAGAACATAGCACCTTACAAGCCTCCCTGTACCTTATTACAGTTCTTATGGAACCTCTACCCTGACTTCTATCACCAGAAATTATTTTGCCTGTTTTTGCTCTTTTGTGTCAATGGAATAATCAGTAGAGATTCATTCTCATTGCTATGTAGTATTTCATTACATGAATATACCACAATTTATTGCTTACTGTTGGTGGGCATTTTGGTTATTTCAAGGGGGCTCATTTTGGAGGCAGGAAATTTAAAAGCCACCCAGAAAAAAAACTTTAATAGTGGTCAGGGGCTGCTTCAAATGGTGCCGCATCACCCCGGCTGCCCTGTAGTAAATGATAACAGCAGTAAATTTTTTTTGGCACTTGGCATATGGCAGACACTTTCCTAATCACACAGATTTATTCACTACTATAACTTTATGAAGAGGGTGCTATAATTAGCTCCATGTTACAGTTGAGGAGTCATTAATTAGGTTGCCCAAGGACACAGTAGTGGAGTAGGTATTCAAACGCAGGCCGTCTGGTTTCAGAACTTGTGTTCTAACTGTTGCACGATATGGCCCTATAGAGGTTGTATGTAAAGTATGTGACGCTGTGTCTTGGTAACAGAAGAGACATTGTTGGAAGAAACAGATAAGCTCCTTTGGGGTGGAGGAGAAAGGACCAAGTCAAGTTGGGGAGGCTGTGCTTGGTTTCACACAATGGGAGGTGGGAAATTGGCATCAGAGAGGAAACTGTAGGTTGAGATGGAATCATAAGACATGTCCAGTACAGACTCTCCCAGCAGAGCTGTCGTGAAGGAGGTAGCATGCCTCCAGTATGCAGAGGATCTGGTTCTTAGCACTGCCTCCCCGACTTATTGGCTGTGTACCTCTCAACACCGTCTGAAAATGGGTGTCTTCATGTCATGTACCTGAACCAGAGAGCTGGCTCCACTGAGGTCCAAGTAAGACCCCCTTGCTTCAGCTTTGAGGTGTAGGGATAGCTGAGTGAGGTTTGTTTCCTTTCTTCAGGACTTCACTACGGAGTAGTTAGCTCTCTTGGCCCTTACCCCACTACCACTGCCAGGAAGCCCCCTCCAATTGAGTAACTGTCCCTGAATCAGTTATGATTAATGTATTAGTTTTCTTTGGCTTCTTAACAACAGAAATCTATTCTCACAGTTCTAAAGGCTAGAAGTCTGAAAACAGTTTCCCTGGGCAGAAACAGTTTGTCAGCAAAGCCACACTCCCTCAGAAGGCTCTAGGGCAGAACCTGGTCTTTAAACTGCTGGTGACTGCCAGCATTCCTTAATAGCAACATCACTCCAGCCTCTGCTGTCTTCACATTACCTCCTCTGTCCAATCTCCCCGGCCTCTCTCATAAGGGCATTTGTGATGGCATTTAGGACCCACCCAGATAGTCCAGGATAATTCCTTATCTTAGGACCTTTAATTTAGTCACATCTACAAGAACTTTGCCATTTAAGGCAACATTCATAGGTTCCAGGAATTAGGACCTGTTACCTTTGGATGGCTATTATTCAGCCCACCACCGTCACTGAGGTTCATCTGTTGAAAACCCCCCCAAACAAGACACCCTAATACAAAATAGAATTTGTCTCGGGAGTCTAGAGATAACCCAGGGCAGCTAAGGCAGTTGTATAATGTCAGTGGGGACCAAATCTCCTTCCAAAGTACCACGTGGCCATCCTTAATGAGGCCATTTTCCTCATGGTCCAAGGTGGCTGCTAGAACTCCAACTATCAAGAGATTGTTCCAGACAGTAGAGGAAGAGGAAGAAGAGCATGGCACTTTGACTTAAAGAAGACTTTCTGTAAGTACCACCGAATACTTCCAGTTAAATGTTTATGTCAAGAACTTAGTCACATAACTGTACCTGGCTGCCAGGGACACTGTATCCTCTAGCTGAGTGGCAGTGTGCTACATCAAATGACTTCAAGGTTTTGTTTAGGAGGAGGAAGGAGAATGAATGTTTGAGTGGGTAACTAGCAGCCCTTGCCATGGTGTATGACTGCCATCGAATTCTACATGTCTAAAAACTTTGGATGAGAAAAAACTTTGGCGTACAGCTGGCTGTGCTATTTGAATTTAAATGTGTGTAATAACTCTAGGATAGGTGCTATATTTATCCCCAGTTTACAGGTTGAGAACAGTGAAATCCAGCAGATTGATGGGAGGATAGAGCAGATGCCTCTAAAATGCACTCACATCACTTTGGCACACCTCTGGCTTTCGCTGTAGCTGTGGTGAACAGTTGTATGTTAACTTAGAGCTCCCCTCGCACTGCTCAGACACTCCGTATGCCTTTTGACATTTTGCCTCAGGCACTTTTCCAGAGCTCACTCGACCAGAAAGTACAGCCTGGGAATACACAGGGCAAGTTAGCAATCCCAGAAAAACCCTTAATAATGCTAGACAAGAGCTTGAGGCTAAAGATTCCGGTCTCTCACCTTTCAAGTGGACAATTAGAGGAGGAATTCTTTACTCTTTTCTGGAGCTCCCAGTGCTCATAGCATCAACCTTTAGAACACTTTATATTGTCATTTCCTCCTATCCTATCTCACTCACTGGGTTCTTTTAGTCCTGCTTCCTGGGATCATCTCCTGATAAATGGGCATTCGAGTCCTTGTCTCAAGCCCTGCTTTCATGGGAACTCAAACTAAAGAGAGGGAGACAGAACCTTCAGGCAATGAGAATGTGTCTTATATTCCAGTAGTGAATATTAGTAGTCTCCTCAACTGGAATCCCCAATGAGCATTTCTGTGATGGAATCCCATTCTGTTCCCAGTAGTGGCTGCACATTTCTGATTTCTACTTCAAAGAAGCTTCCTCTCAGAGCAACTGTGCTGTGGGGCACAGTGTTTTTCTGTGTATCAGTAACGTGCATACTTTTAGATAGACTAAGTTGTTTGCGTAACTGTAGCTCTGTGTATTCAGGAGCTAAAACATGGTAAATATCACAGTGATCAGCCTGTGAGGAGGAGCTGGCAAGGCATGTCCCTCAGATTATCAACTAAAATGAGCACTTAGGGTCCTGCAAATAAAAGAATCCTTAGAAGTGTGCCACATACAATAAATGATTTTATTAATTATTCAACATTATTTGGAGACAGGATCTTGTTCTTCCACCCAGGCTGGAGTGCAGTGGCATGATCATGGCTCACTGCAGCCTTGACCTCCCAGTCTCAAGTGATTCTCATACCTTAGCCTCCCTAGTAGCTGGGACTACAGGCATGCACCACCACACCCAGCTAATTTTTATGTTTTCTGTAGAGACAGAGTTTCACTATGTTGCCCAGGCTTGTCTAGAACTCCCGAGGTCAAGTAATCATCCCACCTTGGCCTCCCAAAGTGCTGGAATTACAGGCATGGGTCACTATGCCTGGCAACAACTATTTATTTAGTGACTTCTGTGTGCTAAGCAACATGCTAGCTGATACACATGATGATAGAACATGTTACTGATGAGCAACATGGAGCTTCTGTCCAGTTCCTGCTGCTACCGCCCCCGCCCTGTTCTGAGCCACCAACATTTATTTCCTAGACTACCACAATTGCTCCTTAAGTAGTCTTCCACTTCTGCTCTTGAATCTTTCTAATCTATCTGCCAATCAGCAGCCAGAGTGTGCATTTAAAAATATAAAACATAACATGCTTCTCTTAAAAAATTTCAATGTGTTTCTATTGACCTTGAAATAAAATTCAAGCTCTTTAACATGGGCTGCAAAGCTCTAATGACTGCACTTCCTTCCTCTTCTCTACCCATGATGTGTCAAGCTTTCTTTTTTTCCACTGAAGGGCCTACACATTTGTTATTCCTCTTGCTTGGAATGCTCTCTCTTTGATTATGTGCCCAGATAGCTCACTCATATTTCTCAGGTCTCAGCCCAAGGTCACTTCCTCAGGCCTTTCCTTACCTCCCAGTTAAAATGGAGGTAAGGAAATATCCCTTGATATTATCTCCTAAACACGTCTTGCTTTTTTTTTTTTTTTTTTTTTTTGAGACGGAGTTTTGCTCTTGTGGCCCAGGCTGGAGTGCAATGGCACGATCTTGGCTCACTGCAACCTCCACCTCCCGGGTTCAAGCGATTCTCCTGCCTCAGCCTCCCGAGTAGGTGGGATTACAGGCACGCGCCACCACACCCAGCTAATTTTTTGTATTTTAAGTAGAGACGGGGTTTCTCTCTGTTAGTCAGGCTGGTCTCGAACTCCCAACCTCAGGTGATCTGCCCGCCTTGGCCTCCCAGAGTGCTGGAATTACAGGTGTGAGCCACCGCTCACAGAGGGGAGCAGCAACCAGGTTGGAGGACGATGGTTCCAAGGCCAGCCCTAGAATCTTGGAGAGCTCCATAGACACCCGACCGAGTTGGAACTAGCACCTTGGACAGCACCATGGCTTCCTTGTTTTCTACAGCCGTCCCTTGTACCTGGATGCTACTATCAACACACGTTGCAGTGGTCACTGTTAATTTCCTGGAATTTCGACTCCTGTGTACCTGGCAATTGTAATCCTCTAAAGTCAGCAGTCCTTTAGAAGGTTCTTTACAACAAGGTGGGTGTTGGGATTCTCTCTTCTTTCTAGGAACTTCAGCATCAGAGCTGATAATTGGACTGACTCCCTTGGGAGCTCTGTGGGATCGGTACCTAGTATAATTGTGTTATTCTGGAGGACAACATCCTTCAAATTAGGGGAAAATGTGTGCTAACTGGTTGTACTACCTAAGGAAGAATGGTCAGGGCTCTTCCTAGACACATATAAGCAAACTATCAGGCAATGCATGTGAAAAAGGAGGTATATTGTATTCATTTGGATACAGGCTGCTTGATTCTTTTTCATACCCTCTTTTCACTTGCCAACCCCTACCTACTAACCTCCTTTCAGAAACATACAATGGATTGGATCTGCTTTATATGTGGTAAAAAGCTTCTGAACTTGATTGTTGTTAGCAAGTTTCTGTGAGGTTATGCACAAAAAACTTTGAAGGAGTTTGGCACTGTAGGTCTTTCTCCTAGTTATAATATGTCATATTTACAAACTTATCCATTAATAACTCCCTTATTGACAAAAGGTGTAATCAGGTCCACAAATAGGAGGAGAAAAGTAACATTAATTGAGCAACTCTGAATCCTGGTCCCTGTTATATGTCCTTTATGTTGTATGCAAGTGTAGTATTTACAGCAACTATGCATTATTACTTCATTTTTCAGATGAATCAATGGAATTTCAGAAAAGCTAAGTGGTTGCCCAAGGTCTCATAGCTAGTAAGTGAAGAAAACAGGACTTCTTAGTCCTGTACATTTATTTTCAATTTCTTTTTCTCTGTGTTTCTTTTTTGAATAGTTTCTATTGCTATGTCTTCAAATTCACTCATCTTTTTTACTGTAATGTCTCATCTGCTGTTAATCCCATCCAATGTATTTTTATTGCACATTACAGATTTTCATCTCTAGAAGTTTGATTTGGGTCATTTTTATATCTTTCATTTCTCCACTAACCTTTTAGATGTGGTTGTAATAACTTTTAAATGTCATTTCCTACTAATTCTGTCATGACTATTTCAGAAGTCTATCAGGATTAGTTTTTAATGTAATTTCATGTATTATGAGTTACTGGCCAAAGTAGGTAGTATTAATTTAAACTCTATACTTAATGATACAAACTATGATTATAGATTTTTAGGGGATATTTCTACTAACACTTCAAAGCTTAGACAAGGACCATAAGATTCTTTGTTATCTCTCTTTGTTCATGAGATTTTAAAAAGATTTATCCTTTCATGGGTCCAGGTATTTTGATGAATATATGTGTGTGAGAAAAGTCTCTGTTTCTATTCCTTGCTTCATGCCAGCCTCCTATATATTACAATGCTGCTTTCTCAGATATCAAGATTTACAACTCTTCACCATTCCCACTCATGTTGGCCAAAGCATCAGCTGAGCTCCTCAGGCCAAACCAACACCTCTGGTTTTAGTTTCCTGTTTAGTTTTGGTACCTGGGTATACTTTCCTGTGAACTAAGTATTTAAAATGATGTTGAATATTATATCTTATTCTAAATTTCGAGATTCTCATTGATATTATTTGTTACATAGCCCTCAACAGAATTCTGAATAAAATAGAATAATAATATTTATTGTCTTAAACTCACTGTTGTAAGATATTAATATAACTATGCCATTTTCTCTTTAACTTAATATTTGTCTGATATATCTATTTTCCATTCTTTAACTTTTTTTTTTTATGATGGAGTCTCACTCTGTTACTCAGGCTGGAGTGCAATGGTGTGATCTCGGCTCACTGCCACCTCCGACTCCCGGGTTCAAGCAATTCTCCTGCCTCAGCCTTCTGAGTAGCTGGGACTACAGGCGTGCACCACCATTCTCGGCTAATTTCTTGTAGTTTTAGTAGAGTCGGGGTTTCACAGTGTTGGTTAGGCTGGTCTTGAACTCATCCTTGTGATCTGCCCACCTTGGCCTCCCAAAGTGCTGGGATTACAGGTGTGAGCCACCACATCTGGCCTCTTTAACTTTCAATACTTGTGCATTCCTAGTGTTAGTAGTACCTTATAAGCACCTTTTTTTTTGTTGTTGTTGTTTGTTTGTTTGTTTGTTTGAGATGGAGTCTCACTCTGTTATCCAGGCTGGATGGCAAGGTCTTGGCTCACTACAACCTCTGCCTCTTTGGTTCAAGCAATCCTCCTTCCCCAGCTTCTCCGGTAGCTGGAATTACAGGTGTGTGCCACCACGCTGGGCTAATTTTTGTATTTTTAGTAGAGATGGGTTTTCACCATGTTAGCCAGGCTGGTCTCAAATTCCTGAGCTCAGGTGATCTGCCCACCTCGTCCTCCCAAAGTGTTGGGATTATAGATGTGAGCCACTGTGCCTGGCTGCATCTAACATTTTTTTTCTACACAAGTTTTAGAATCATTTTCACAAGTTTTAAAACAAATTCTGTAGGGGTTTTATTTGGTATAACATTGGACTTCATTAAATAAAGAACAATGCACTTCCTACTGAAGAATTACGTATGCCTTTCCATTTATAAAACTGGTTTTCATTGGTTTAGTCTCCAAGTGTTTAAAATTTTCTTGATGTATGTCTTAAGCATTTATTAGTAAACATTCATATATATGTTTGGTTGCTTTGAGAATAAGACCTCTCCCTACTCTAGTACATTTCTTCACATAGATTAAATGATTTGTTCATATAACTCACAACATCAATAAGTAAATAAAAATTTTATAACTTAAAAACAGCCTTGAACTCCTGGAATGAATACCAACCAGACTGTTGTTTTGCCACAATTTGCATGAGAAGAAGCAGCCAAAACCATCTTTACTCTATTAAAACTGGAAACAAAAAAAATAATTTTTTATCACGAGAAGATTGTCAGTTTTCCCTGGTGGTCAGAGGGGAAGGATTTTAGGGAGGTCTTGGGGCTGCAGGGACAAAGGGTGCAGGAGAAGAAGCCTTAGCGCTGAGCAGGAGGAAACCGAGACTACATGGCCACAGGCCTGGCAAGGAAATGAACTTCCAGAATGCTGAAGTCGAAGAGCCAGCTTAATTTTGTAACTGTTGGGTGATTGTTCCATCTTTCCTTATTTCTAGGGGTATTAGGCTATGGGCTTGGAAATTGATTTGAAGAACCCAAATAAGTGTGGTTTAAATTTGATGAAAGTTTATTTCTCTCTCATGTACCATCAGAAAGTAAGCCATCTGGGGCTGATATGGCAGCTCTGTGACTCTTCCTTTTAGCTGCTCTGTCATTCCCAGCAGCCACACCCTTGTTTGCATTGGTCCAAGATGCTCTCCCTTGTCAACATTCCACCTGGTTGATGAAGATTTGGGGCTAGGGAGGGCATGTCCCTTGTTTAAGGATTCAGCATCACATTTTCTTACAGCCTGTTTGCCAGAAGTTAGTCACATGGACACACTTTGCTTTAAAGAATTCTGGGAAATGTGTGCTTTTCCCCTGAGCTGTCATGTTCCTTGCTAGAGATTCCGTAACCGTATAAGAATGGAAGAACAGGGGTTGACAGACAAGAACTGGTCTCCATCTCTCCATATCTACTATAAAGCTTTTGTAAATTGGTTTGTGCATTATTATCCAATTTTTCTGATATGTCTGAAGTAGGAGTAGGAGTTTTGTGGTTATTTAGGGAGCTTCATTTTCTTATCTGTAAAATTAGGTAATGGGTTTATGATGCAAACATTTGGGGCCAGCATTTATGTGATCTCCTGATTCCTTTCTATTTCTTTCAACAAGCTTTCACTCCTGATTTCTGAGCCTACAAAGAAGTGAAAACCAGAACTTACTGACAAGAGTAATCTCCAGCTATCACTCTGCCCAGTCATGGGGACCATTTTCTTAATGAGTTCATTTTGGAAAACAGTGAAGACCAAGGTCAGGGCAAGGCAGAGAAGGGCACCTGGTCATGGTCACTGTCATGATCCGAGGCATAGGACATATCCTACCCTTATTCTCCCTTGAGGACACACAAAGTAGGCTTCTGCCTAAGAGTTAGGGCTGAAGCCTTTGGACCATGTCAACAACAAATGTTTATTGCTCTCCTTCTTTCTTCCAGGTTATCCTCTAGCTGAGGATGATGATGTTGAACAAGATAGATATGTTGTCTGTTCCTTGGAGCCACCAGAGAAGACAGACATATAAATAAGCTATCACCATTAAATGAGTACACAGTGTTGGGATGGCACAGAAATAAGTGCTCTGCCTTATTATGTGTGATCAGGGAAGGCTTGCTTCCCATGGGAAATGGAATTTGTGCTCATACTTTCAGTAACAGTCAAGATGGAGGGTAGGAATGGGAAGGGAAGAGCATTCTAGATTTACAGAGCAGCATTTTTAGCATGCAGGGCTGAAGTTGAGTCAGGGAATCAGTGGGAGTCATAAGAGGCCACAGAGGCGAGTGGGGGCAAACACCACTCTCTAGTGCAGCAGCGTTGGATAAATCTGAGCTGGAAGGAAGAAAAGCGTGCATTACCAGGGTTCTGGGGTGTGTGAGGGGGGTGGAGATTTAAGGATCATCCAATCCAGTGGCTTTTAGTACTGTCTCCCTTCCCCCAGGGCTCATTTTGTAATTTTATGGGAGATATTTTGTTGTATTTGGTGGTAGTGATAGCATTTCTGTCAGTGTTGTGGATGGGAGCCAGGATCCTGCAATGCACAGGACAGTCCTGCCCATTGAAAAAATGTTCATAGTTTCAAATGTCTCGCTGAATGAACATTCAGGTAGGTGAAAATCCTATTTTGAAATTATCTGAATCTAAACCTGTTTTCTGGATAAACACATGTATTTTTGCACAGTTTTACTATACACTGATGTTCCAGGAATTTAATTATTGTATAATCAAGAGAAGATCGTCCTGTGTTTCATTCAGAATTTCACCAAAAAGTGTTTGCCATTTTGGATCAGTTTTGTGATTTTTGAAACAATATAAGTCACAGCTTTGTGGCTGTGGCATTCGGGCAGCGTCTATGTATAAAGGCAACTACTGGACCACCTCGTTAGGTATCCTGCAGCAGTCATGACCAAACACATTGAAATATGTGTTTGTTTTGTTTTGTTTTGTTTTTCTCTTTCATTACACTTCAGGTATAACATTAGTTTTTAATATGTAGTTGTGTATGTTATGTATGATTTTCTAGGCCATTATATATGAGTATCAGGTCAGGAGAATACGATGGGCATTACAAACTATTGGTCAGAAAAAGGGGCATTGGGTGTGACAGCGCGCTATCCACAGGTCCAGTTCCAAGCCTCCCAGACGTGGCTGCACCTGCAGCTTCACCTCCCCGGGCTGGATCCCCGCTTGGCTCTGATTCTTGCCTGCCCCCATCACCCGGGGCTAACAGTCAGCATGGGCCAGACCCGAGCCTGAGGATCGATCGGGCTGCAGCCGCAGGAGACCGGGAGAGAGCAACACCGAGAAGAAAAGACCTTGCTCCTAGAGAGGCCGGGCCGCCTGGTGACGCACTTCCGGCAGCGCCGGGGAGCCGCTTGCTGCGGGGGTGAGTGCAGGACTGTGCGCACCGTGCGTCCTTCCCTGTTCCCTAGACTTTGGGTCCGGTTGGGACGCACTCCTACCCTGGGTGGAGCTGGGTCTCCGGTGGCCTGTGTTGCCAGGAGGCCCAGGCTGGGAGAGGGAGCAGGGAGGCGGTCCGGGGTGCTCTTCCGCGCTCTTTGACTCCAGCTTTGGTCTTTGTGGCCCAATAGGTTGTACCCATTGGAAGGGGAAACCTGTGTTGCTGTCACAGCCACGAGGCCCCGGGCATTTAGCACTTGGTCAGCTGGGGGAAGATGTGTGGTGCAGCTAAAGGGTGGAATATTTGTGGGCATGAGCGGCCATAGATGATACTGCAAGTCTTTTGACGAGTTGAGGTCTGGCAGGAACATTAACCTATGTGCATCCCAAGTATGGACTGTGTGCTCCCAGGCTCCTGACACGGGGTCATGAATTAGGGCCGAGTGGGAGCGCAGAGCCCCTCCCAGTCACCCGGCAGCAGAAGAAGCCCGGCTTTTGGAGGACACTGTCTCCTGGAGCAGTGTCAGTCCCAAAAGGTAATTCAGCCCTACATCTCTCGGCTCTGGGGTGACAATGACCTGGGAATGACGTCTACAACGTAATTACGAATTCAGTCAGTTTTAGAATATATTTAATAGTTTCAGAATCGCTAATTCATACCCCCATGAAAAGCAAATTCATTACCTAAAGTACAGTACTTGGATACAGGTCTTTTTGTCTTTAATCTTATGGTATTTTAGTCAAAATGCCGTTTTCCAAGGTTGCTTACTTTTCTTTCCTACCACTTAAGTGTGGTTATGTTCATTGTAGTATAGTTAGCCACACTGGCTGTTCCTTATATTACATTTTGGGTCCTCACTTTCACCCCACCTTTGCTCGTTTATATATTTATTAAAAATATATATTTATATGTTATATGTTATATAGTAGTAAAACGCATCCATAAACACACCACCCAATTAAGAAACAGAACATTGCCAGTACTGCTGAATTTATCAATGTGTTCCTCTTCCTCACTGCAACTCCCAGCCTCCCACACCTAGAGGTAACAGTTGTCTTGAATTTTGTGTTAATTGTAGCCCTGTTGTTTTTAAAGATAATTACATATGCATGTATCTGTAAGCAATGTACTTAAACTTTTTTTGTTTTTGAGCTTCATATAAATAGCACCATTGTGTGTATAAGTCATCAGTGACTCGCATAATTCAATGTTATGTTCCCAAATTCATTCTGTGTGGCTTCTGGGTAATGTTCCATTGTAAAAACTGTATGAAAATTTATCGATGTATTTTCAATGGACATGTGAGTTGTTTTCAGTGTTTTGCTATTAAAATAGTGCTGATAATGAATATTTTTGTATGTACCTCCTACATATGAAAATTTCTCTAGGGTGTAAGTTTTTAAAGTTAGGCATGAATGTTCAATTATGTTAAATACCTTTGGCATCTGTTAGAGATGGACAGTGTGTTTATCTGCCTTTGATTTATTAATGTGAAAAATATACTAATTTGTATCCTCACACTGAGCTTTGTTTATCTTCAAGGAATAATCCTACTTACTCATGATGTATTACTTTAATGAACTACTGGAGTCTATTCCTTGATAGAATTTTTGCATTAGAATTCATAAATGAGACTGGTCTATAGTTTTTGTATCAGTATTGTGCTGGCACCACAAAAAGAATTGGGAAACTTATTTTGCTGTGCTCTGCTACAGTTTACATCATGTTAGAATTACTCATTTCTGAAACATTTGAATGGATTTGCTCATGACACATCTGATCTCAGTGTTTTGTGAGAGTTAGCTCTTCACTGACTGTCTTGGTTTAATTAGGTAAAAGTAATTAGGATTATGTAGAAAATCTATACAGTGTTGTAACAAGAAAAAACCCAGAATCATGTTTTTTAAAACCTTCCTCTAAACTGGGAGGGAGCCAAGAGACCAAAGAATGCTTTGGACAAGTCCAGCCTGGCAAGTGGATGAATTTATTAGGACTTATATTCTTACTCTTGAATGGCAGCAGGACAGCTTTAGAGATCTGTGGTGCCCCTTGTCTCTAAGTACTTTTAAGCTAATTTTCTGGCTCTCTGCCTACTGCATTTAAACAATGAGACTTTTCTTGGTAGTTTCTCGTATACTCTCTTCAACGTTTGCATTCTTGCAAACACTTGCCCCTCTGCTGAGCCCTGTGGTCTTGGCTCACTGCCTGGCCGTCAAAGTTCAGGCAGCAGGTGTACACCCTTGACTGTACAACCTTGACTAGCTGAGCGGGGTACCCATCACACTACATATGTAATTGGTAGAGTTGGTTTATTACCTAAAAATGGAGTTATATATTCTCCCATCACAGAATAAGTTTTCTCTTTAAACACTAGATAATATATATTTTTAAATGGACACTTGAGTCACAAAAATCCTGAAAAATGTGTAAAGTAGAAGTTAGTAGATTGGGTTATATAGTCATCATGCAATAAAGCCAGAACTTATGAACAGAGAAGAAATTAACAACAGCAAATTATCCTAAACAATTACTAGGTCAGAGACAAAACAGAATTGCTAACTGACTATAAAATAGTAATTAAAACATGAAATATAAAAATGTCTGGAATGTGGTAAATAGTGTATTCTGAGGAAAATTTATGGCCTTATAGGTTTTAATTGCCAAACAGGAAAGAATGAAAATGAGTAAGTCATGCATCCTCAAGAAGGCAGGAAAAAAGCCTTTGTAGTCTTAAGTTTCCCCAAAAGCAGAACATGGAACAAAGATTTGTATGTAGGAACTTATTTAGGAATGTGGTCACAGGGGCAGAGTGAAAGACAAGGGGAGTGAAACAGAGTGGGAGAACTGATACAAGGATGCATTGGTACACTTGGCCCTCAACAGGCTCTGCTTTGCAGGGTCTTTGAGGAGCCTTGAAGTCTTAAGGCTGCACCGCTGGGGGACCAAAGGGGAAAACATTTATCCATTGCCTTTTGTCCCCTGTTGGTCAAGGGGGTCCCACAGGTGTTAACACCCCTGCATTTCAGGGCCCAGCGGGTGTCCACAGGTGTCCTACATAGAACACCAGAGAAGCCCCAGGGCAGGAACCAGACATAGGTGGTGTAGGTCCTTGTGAAGATCCTGGTAGGTTGCAGCTTCTCAAAATTGACTAAAGCCTCTGTAGAGCTGGACTAAGGTTGGAACAAGAGGATTAGAGTGGTGCTTAAACTGCCCCTTACAGAGCTGAAGAAACAAACTAAGAAAGCAGAATTGGTGAATTTAAAACAAATAGAGGAAAGTAGTGTTGCTTAATTGGAAAAGCTGGTTCCTTGAAAATAAAAAGAAACCACATTAAAATAAGTAAACCACTGCTCAGCCTAACTGTATTAGTCTGCCTGGGCTGCCATAACAAAATACTATAGATTGGGTAGCTTCACCAACATATTTATCTCTCACAGTCCCCGAGACTGGAAATCCAGGATCAGGATGCCAGCTGATTTCGGCTCCTGCCAGGGCTGTCTTCCTGGCTCATAGACGGTTGCCCTTTGATTGCATCCTCACATGGAGGAGACGGGGAGTGAGTGGGTGCATGGGCTCTGGGTCTCTCTTTCTTATAAAGGCACCAGCCCTGTTGGAACTCATTTAACCTTAGGACCTTTAGTTCTACCCTTAGGACCTCATTTATTATTATCTCCTTATAAGCCCGCCTCTAAATACAGTCACGTTGGGGGCTACAGCTTCAACATATGAGTGCAGCAGGGACATAAATGTTTAGTCCATAACACTAACCCTGGGAAAAAGGTCTGGAAAGCACATATATTCAAAAGAAGAAGTGGGAAAAGCAAACTAGCTCCAGAGATGGAGGAAACGGAAAGAATCATGAACCAGTATTTTCTGCAACTCTGTACTAGTAAAGTTGAAATCCTGGAAGAAATGGATGATATTTTAGGAAAATATAATTTCAAGACTGACTGTAGGAGTAGTAAAAGTCAGAAAATCACCAGTCTGCATGTTTTTGAATATAATAACCAAGAGGCGCTGCGTCGTGGGACTCTGGTTGCTGCAGTGATCTCCTCTCTCGGGAGCTGAGGCAGAAGTCTAGGCCTGGGCTCTTTCACTATCAGAAGACTGGAAGGAATGGGAGACAGCCTGGTCCCTAACTTCCAGCTCAGCTTCCTAAGGACAGCTTGGGCCATGCGAGAGACCGACTTCCCAAGACCTCTCCAGAGGTGTTAGGATTTTTGAGGACATTCAGAGCTCTGAGGAAATGAGGCAGGATTCTGGGGAGCAGCTGCCCTTTTCTCCGGGTGCTGCTTTCCTAGGGCCTGACTCCCCAGGCCTGTGTATTGGGGCTGCAGCCCAGCCGGCCCAGCTTCTCCTGCTGTGATACTGAGGATGATGCTTGTTTTGAGAATGAGAGATAAGTCAGAGATCTTGGTACTGTCTTATTTCTTGAACTGAATTGTTGATACATGACTCTTTGGTTTATTTTTTATGTTCTGCATACATTTTATTTTTATTTTTTATTTTTTTGAGACAGGATCTCACTCTCATCACCCAGGCTGGAGTGCAGTGGTGTGATCTTGGCTCACTGCAGGCTTGACCTCCCTGGCTCAGGTGATCCTCCCACCTCAGCCTCCTGAGTAGCTGATACCATGGGCACGTGCCACCACCCATGGCTAAATTTTTGTATTTTTGGTAGAGACAGGGTTTTGCCATGTGTCAGGCTTGTCTTGAACCCCTGGGCTCAAGTGATCCACCTGCCTTGGCCTCTCAAAGTGTTGGGACTATAGACGTGAGCCACAGTGCCTGGCAGGTTTTATATACACTCTTCTTCTTCTTTTTTTTTTTTTTTGATTTTTGTTTATTTATTTTTACATTTTATATATACACTCTTCTGTTTGTGTGATACGTGTCAGAATTGTAAAGTCCTAAGGCTCCTGGCAGTGAATTTCAGTGTCATAGCCTGAAGTCCTAGGCACTGAGCCAGTGAGCAGATCACTCCTTTCTTGGGCGGCTCCTGTTCACACTCCCATTTGGATGCAAGCTGCCTTTGTCTTGCATTTTCTGTGAGGGACTATGTTGCTCTAGTGGGGGTGGCTTGCCTCATACTTGTCTCTCTCTTTGTTTCTCTTTAGCTCCAGCCCTTCTCTGAGAGGGAGACTGGGGGATGGCAACCATGCACCTGACAGCCTGGCCCCAGGTGAGCTGTGGGTCCTTCAGCTCTTCCTCTGGGAAGTTTCGGATTGAAAAAAATTGAGGAGAGCTGGTGAGCCTTGGGATGATGGCTGCTTCCACCTGCTGAACTGGAATTTATGGGAAAGAGGTGGTGTGAAGGGAGGGCGGCAGAGACCCGGACAGTAGCAAGTGGAGGCAGCAGAAGAGTGAGTGGGAGAGCAGGAGGGTGGTGGTCTTCTGCACACTGAGGGTCTCTGCTCCTCTGTACGGGAGCACCCCCAGCATAGGGCTCTGGGTGAACGGGGACATGGAAGCTGCCTGCGTGGGATGCTCTGTGCAGGGCTGTGAGTGGAGGACAGTCTGTAGAGGATTGGGCTATCTGTAGCGGGGATATAGGGAAGAGGAATAGCAGGACCAGATCGGAGAACGATGGCTGTGCCTCTAATTCAGGAGAAAGGGGGTCACAGGGAGTGGAGTCAAGGGAGGGGGAAGACAGGGAGTCCCATGGGACGGAATGTCTCATCGTTCTTGTGAAGCTTTCAAGGCATAGGGTGCAGACTTAGGTCTCTGAGAAGAGCTTTCCCCCTTCTCCAGAAAAATAAACCTGCAAGCCAAACTTTCCATACAGTTTCAGGGACTTCATGGATCCCCTGAAGCTCATCCATGGACTTCCGTGGACTACAGGTTGGGGACAATATAGCCACAGTCACACCAGTTGTATCGTTGGAGGCTTACTCTGCTGCAGGCCCCATGCTCAGCCCTTTGTATGGTCTTTTGGTCCTGACTGCTGCCCTATGTGATAAGTGCTGTGTTGTATTCTTTCTACCAAAAAAATTCTGTGATCCTAGGCAAGTAGAGTAACTTTCCCAGGATCACAGAGTTATTGTGTGATTCAGAACTACTCAGCCATAAGACAGCTGCAGAACCGCTGATGTTAACTTGGTCAGATTTGTGATGTGTGTGGAATAATTTTTAAGGAAGATTCAAAAGCAAGGTGATCACTTCACAAAGAAGAATCCCAGTGAGTCCCAGCTACTCAGGAGGCTGAGGCAGGAGAATCGCTTGAGCCTGGGAGGTAGAGGATGTAGTGAGCTGAGGTCATGCCACTACCCTCCAGCCTGGGTGACAGAGCGAGACTCCAACTCAGAAAAACAAAAAAAAAAAACAGAGAGTCAAAGGATTAGTGGTGATAAGGAAGACGGCAAGTCAAGAACAATCCCCAGGTTTCTGGCTGAGGTTTCTTGTGCGGGTGATTCTGGCCCCAGCTAAGGCATAAGTTCAGAAGGAAGTGCCAACGTACTGGGGTGGTGGTGGCAGCACACAGTGAAGACATTACATTTTGTGCAGAGAAGTTACTTGTTCAAGGTCACACAAAGCAGGCTCACAGAAACACCTAGAGTTTGGCTAGAACTGCTGATGGGTGGAGGTCAGTAGGCTCACTAAGACACTTCCTGGCAGAGAGAGTTTGAGCGGCAGATCCCTGCCAGTGAGCCCCCATAGCTGTTAGAGCAGGCTGAGGTGGGCAGAGGGTGAGCCTGGCAGAGGCCGCAGCTGCCCAGGAGGGGTGCTTGGGTCTGGGAGTGACACACAGCATCCCTGAGTGGTGGAGCTTGTGCCAACCACACAGCTTACTGATAGAAAGGGGAGAGTAGCTGGCCAGTGGGAAGGCCAGTCTCCCTGCTTTCACAGATGTTCTTGGAGAAACTTTAGTGAAGTTTTCGGAAAGGTTGTAAAGCTTGAGACTTGAATGGGAGAGGGAAAGGAAAATGCTGGCTTTCCAGGAGACCCTGCAGCCTGGGCAGCACGAACTATCCTTGGCTGGAGGTGCTCAAGCAGAGGCTGCACAGCCGCTTGGTTGTGGGGTCTGTGAGGTGAATCAGGTGGGGCTGGGTGAGACAGAAGCCATGGCTGATCTTTAGAGGTGGCTTGAGGTGTGAGGATGAGAATGATAGGGGGAGCAGAACAGAGCTGTGGTTAGGTGCAGGGGAGCCAAGACCTCAGGGGAGTGGTGTGGGAATGGCTGGTGGGTCGGCCCCAAGCTTACCAGGAGGGAACAGCCTATCTAAAAGAGTGGAGGTGGCTTTAGAGCATTTGCTTTTGGAAAATGTTTTTCTGTCAGCCTGTCTTATGTTACCTCTTATTTGTGTAAAAAATGGCATGAGGTTTCCCTGCTGTGGGAGAAGGTGGATATGCTGTAGTTTACTTTTTTGATGTTTTTTTCTGAGATCTTTCCCTTGTTGTTAATATTAATTTTGTGCTCTCACAAGCACCCTCCCCAAGCCCTTATACTGCCCTCTGCCCCTCACTTAGGGCCTGAGCCATGGAATTGGCCCTAGGGCAGCAGGAACCTGTTGTTTCAGAAGTTGGTGACCTTTGAGGACGTGGCTGTGTACTTCACCCAGGCGGAATGGGATGGCCTGTCCCCTGCACAGAGGACCCTGTACAGGGATGTGATGCTGGAGAATTACGGGAATGTGGCCTCCCTGGGTAAGACTTTTTTCCCCTGGGAACCTGGCCTCTGCCAGTTGGGGTTCTTGACTTGCTTCTCCCTTACAGGTTACTGGTGGGATCTCTGGTAATCCGTAATGAGAACCCCAGAGCTGTTCCTAATCTCCCAGACTTAGGGGTTGCTGGCAGGGGCAAACGCCAAGCCTTTTGTAGGCCTACATAGGACTTCACTTGGAATTGGTATGCACTCTTGATCCAACCCATGGTAGCTATGTTTTGGAAACACTGGAATCCAGTGACTTCCTGTTCCACAGTGGCATCTTCAGGTCCCCTCTCATCTTACCTATCTTGAGTCTTTTCAAGGATCTCAGTGTACTCTGGATATTTCAGGCCAAGGTCAAAAAGTGGTATCCCTTTGTGAAGAATCTCCCTGCTTGCCCTGCATGAGGTCTCCTAGGCCTACAGTCTGGGCCCTTCCCAAACCTTAACCCTCAACCCCTACACTTGCCTCCCAAAGCCCTTAGAAGTATCCAACGCCTCTCTAGTCCTTCCTAAGCCCCACATACTTTCCCATAGTCCTTAGGCTTGAGACCTCCTGGGGCTCTTACCTTCCCTCCCATTGCCGAGACAATCTGAGAAGAGGCTTAGAAATTTATCTGTGAGAGATTATTCATCTGTCTCTCCTATTTACCTCTCCCAAACCAGGATTTCCACTTCTCAAACCTGCTGTGATCTCACAACTGGAGGGAGGAGGTGAGCTGGGGGTCCCATCTCCACTGGCTGCAGGAACAGGCCTCCAGGGCCTTCGGACTGGTAAGGGAGGTACATATTTCCCATTCTGTTGGAGTTTAGCACTTTAGGCAGAAAGCCAACTTTAGCAACATATGAACATGCTGTTTATTGGCCAGTCATACAGAGTAAAGTTTGAGTAAATTTTGATAATTCGTAGAGATAAGTACAGTCCTTTCTGTCTTCAAAGTTTGTTATGTCTAATTGCAAGAATACATCTTTTTATTCCGACTCTTTTCAATCCTAATTTTGGAATCCTGCCTTTCTCAGACAAAATTAATGGACTCAGCAATTTTGGGGTTCCTTGCCATTTCCAAGCATTGTTCACTTAGTGTGGAGGATACAGAATTAACAGCGTTTTCACACAGACGGAAGTGGTTAAAAGCACAGTCTTTAGAGGAGACTTTTCTGAGGTCCAGTCCCAACTGTGCTGCTTCCTAGTTTGTGTGACTTTGAGTGGGTTATTTGTGTGTTCTCATCTCTGAAAATGGGTTAGTAATAAAAGGAGGTAATTGTACTAGTCTTGTGGGTTGAGGATTAAATGAGATAACACATATCAAGTGCCTAGCTTATAGTGCGTGCTCAGTTTAATATTTTTACTTTGGTGTTGGGGAAGACAGCTGTACATGGGGAAAGTAATGTGGAAGGGAAGAAGTGCTCTTGATTTGTGCTTCTTAAGTGTGAATGTGTAAATAAATCCTGAGGTCTTACAGATATGCAGTAAGTGTGGAGCAGGGCCAGGAGTCTGCATTTCTGTGAAATTCCCTGGTGAGGTGGTGATGCCAGTACTTCTAGTTACCAGACCACACTTGAAGGAGCAGGGCTCTAATTGGTGCCAGCAGAGTAGCTGCCAGATGACTTCTCATCCTCCTTGAGGCCCCCTGTTATTTCTTACATTTAGGGTCTGTGAGATTCTCTTGCATTTTTTCAGTGAGTCTTCATTTTTTGTAAATGGTTTCCATGGGTTTTTATTTCTTTTGATCATTCTATCAGATGATACATGACCAAGGAAGGCATGTTTTGGAAATGGAGAGTTTGCCACATAATGTGCTTGACAAAAACAGGGAATGAAGTGATATTGTGAGGTCCTTAGTCGAAGGAGCCTGGATTTCGTTTTGTAGGCAGCTGACTTTCCTGAAGTCTTTGACCTTTCCAGGCACCCATCATGCTCCTAGCTGGGAATAGAAACATTGTAGTTAATGTGTGTGGGTTAAGTGGGATGAGGAATCAAACAGGCTCTAGGAAGGCAGAAGGGACAGTGAAGAGCATGAGGCCCATGGCAGCAGTGTTGACTTTCTTTTTAAAAATGTTCAGAAGCCCACCTAATGATATCTCTCAAGTTTCCTTTGCTGCAACTGTGTCAAATGGCCCTCCTCACTGTAAGAGAGGAAAATGTAGTTTTGTGACTTCAAAATAATGGAGGATGTGCTAGTAAAGAAAAAAAGAGAAGATGGATACTGACATCTGCCACCCAATAGGATGTAGGAAATAGAAAGTAACCAGTGTAGAACAATTGGCAAAGAATATAATTGACTGGTCCACATAAGTACAAATGTGAAATCAATGTGAAAAATGTCCACCCTCAGTAGAAACCAGTGAAATACAAATTAAAACAAGGAGAGATATTTTACCTATTGTATTGAGGATAATTTAATTATATTCAGTGTTGGTGAGAGTGCAGCAAAACAGGAATAGACTTCCAGAGATGATGACTAGACATATGATAGTATATATGTCTTAGTCCGTTTGGGCTACAGTAACAAACTGCCATAGAGTGGATGGCTTATAAACAACAGAAATTTATTTCACACGTTTCTAGAGGCTGAGAAGTCCAAGATCAAGGTCCAGGCAGGTTCTTTCTGGCAAGGGCCTGCTTCCTGGCTAATAGACAGCCATCTTTTCACAGTATCCTCACATGGTGGAAAGGAAGGGAGCTCTCTGGGGTCTTTTTTAAGGGTATTAATCCCATTCATGAGGGTTCTCCCATAGCCCAGCCTCCTAATACAGTCACATCAGGGGTTAGGATTTCAGAATATCAATTTGTGGGGAGAACACATTTCAGTCTATAGCAAAGGATGAGTATTATTTTTTTGGTTGAGAAAACACCAATATTACTTTGAAAATGCTTGCAGGGGAATCCAAGCCATTGGAGGGGTTTATTGAGGGCAATTATGAAATATTGGGGAGGGGGTGTATTACGTATGGTTGAGGAGTAATGAAAGATGAAACAACATGAGGCAGCATTTTGGGGGTAAGCTTTTGAGAAATTTGGGAACAAATGCAGAGATCAGTAGTTCTAGTTCTAAAGACTACTAGATTGTAGAAAGACTTTTAGGGAATGATCAAGTTTAGGTTTGGAGGAAGAAGTGAAAGGAAAAGGCAAGATTAATGCAGCAGTATTTGGAGGGGAATGGGAAGAGATAAGATTAGATGGGCCTTAAATAGAGCCTGTGTAAAGTAGAAACGAAGTCGAAGGAGGAATTTTGGAAGGTCCACAGTTAACATTCTAAGGAAGGAAACAAAATTATTTCCATTTTGCTTCCTGATGCTGCTGACTCTTGTCATCCCTCAAGTTGCCACATCTTGTTAGATGGATCCTGTGCCTTTCCCTTCTTCACCATTTTCCATTTTTTTTTTTTAATAAGGAACTCAGTGCTGTAGGAACAACTAAGAGGAAACTGCAGGGTGTAGAAAAGCATGGTATGATGAAAAGAATGCCGATCTGGTGGACAAGACCTAGAGTTTTATTCCACTGCTGTCACTTTTTTTTGAGGCAAGAGTCTCACTCTGTATCCCAGGTTGGAGTGCAGTGGCATGAACTTGGCTCACTGCAACCTCTGCCTCCTGGGTTCAAGCAATTCTCCTGCCTCAGCCTTTCGAGTAGCTGGAACTACAGGCACATGCCACCATACCTGGCTAATTTTTTTGTATTTTAGTAGAGATGGGGTTTCACTGTGTTGCCCAGGCTAGTTCTGAACTCCTGAGCTCAGGTAATCTGCCTGGCTCAGCTTCCCAAAGTGCTGGGATTATAGGTGTGAGCCATGGCACCCGGCCATCGCTTTTAACCTTCACGTGATTGGTTATGTTCTCTACAATGGCCTTGCATTAGGCACAGTTGAGACTGGTGATTTTTTTTATCATTACTTTATAATATTGACACATACTCAGAACAGTACAGAAAATTTACAAAGGGGAAGCAAGTCTACCAAACTTCCTGTGCCAGTTTGTTTAGTTTCTTGTGGATTCTTCTAGAAGTTTTCTAGATATGTACAAATATATATATCTGCCTTTTATATCTTTATACAGATGGAAATCTATATACTGTTTTTTCAACTTGTTTTTCCATTTGATTGTATCTTGGATGTCTTTTTCTGTCAGCATGTATGGATTTATTGTATTCTTTTACTAGCTACATATTACTTATCCCACCTTATAGAGAAACCCAAGGTTCTTTGACCTAGTCCGATGATTTTAAGAAGCCCCCTGATTATTATGGTCTTTTATAGCACAGTTCTCTTCTTCTAACATGGTTCTTGCATGACATTTTATGTTTTCTGTTTTTTATAGTAGGTATTCAGACTGACAGTGATTTCACAAAGGAAATGTATGACGGGAAAGAGGATGTATCATTTGAACTTCAAAGGGACTTTTCCCAGGAAACAGGCTTTTTAGAAACCTCTCTTCTAGAGAAACAACAGGAAGTCTACTCTGCAGGAAATATAAAGAAGGAAAAAAGCAACACCATTGATGGAACAGTGACAGATAAGACAAGCCCCATGGAGGAGTGTGTTTTTAGTCAAAGTCCAAACTCATATCCGTGTCATACCATCACTGTAGAGCAGCCCTCTGGGTGTACAGGACTGGGGAAAGCCATCAGCTTTGATACAAAACTCATTAAGCATGAAATAATTAATTCTGAGGAAAGGGCTTTCAAATGTGAAGAATTAGTGGAGCCCTTTAGGTGTGACTCTCAGCTTAATCAATATCAAGAAAACTACACTGAGGAAAAGACTTATCAATGTTTGGAGTGTGGCAAAGCTTTCAGCATTAATGAGAAATTAATTTGGCATCAAAGACTTCACAGTGGGGAGAAACCCTTCAAATGTGTGGAGTGTGGGAAAAGCTTCAGCTACAGTTCCCATTATATAACACATCAGACAATCCACAGTGGGGAGAAGCCCTATCAGTGTAAGGTGTGTGGGAAGGCCTTCAGTGTTAATGGAAGCCTAAGTAGGCATCAGAGAATTCATACGGGAGAGAAGCCCTATCAGTGCAAGGAGTGTGGAAATGGCTTCAGCTGTAGTTCTGCATATATTACACATCAGAGAGTCCACACTGGGGAGAAACCTTACGAGTGTAATGACTGTGGGAAAGCTTTCAATGTTAATGCAAAATTAATTCAACATCAGAGAATCCACACTGGAGAGAAACCTTATGAATGTAATGAATGTGGAAAAGGCTTCAGGTGCAGCTCCCAGCTTAGGCAGCATCAAAGCATCCACACAGGAGAGAAGCCCTATCAGTGTAAGGAGTGTGGAAAAGGCTTCAGTAATAATACAAAACTCATTCAGCATCAGAGAATCCACACAGGTGAGAAACCCTATGAATGCACTGAATGTGGAAAAGCCTTCAGTGTCAAAGGGAAGTTAATCCAACACCAGAGAATTCACACAGGTGAGAAACCCTATGAGTGTAATGAATGTGGGAAAGCCTTCAGGTGTAACTCCCAATTTCGACAGCATCTGAGAATTCACACTGGGGAGAAGCCTTATGAGTGTAATGAGTGTGGAAAGGCCTTCAGCGTTAATGGGAAACTAATGCGGCATCAGAGAATTCACACTGGGGAGAAACCTTTTGAATGTAATGAGTGTGGGAGATGCTTTACTTCTAAAAGAAACCTACTTGATCATCACCGAATCCATACTGGAGAAAAGCCCTTTCAATGTAAGGAATGTGGGAAAGCCTTTAGTATCAATGCCAAACTAACTAGGCATCAGAGGATACATACTGGGGAGAAACCTTTCAAATGTATGGAATGTGAGAAAGCGTTCAGCTGTAGTTCCAACTATATTGTGCACCAGAGAATCCATACTGGAGAGAAACCCTTTCAGTGTAAGGAGTGTGGAAAAGCCTTCCATGTTAATGCCCATTTAATTCGGCATCAGAGAAGCCACACTGGGGAGAAACCCTTCAGATGTGTGGAATGTGGCAAAGGCTTCAGCTTTAGTTCTGACTACATTATACACCAGACGGTCCACACTTGGAAGAAACCATATATGTGTAACGTGTGTGGGAAAGCATTCAGGTTTAGCTTCCAGCTCAGTCAGCATCAGAGTGTCCATAGTGAAGGAAAATCCTAATAATGAGAAAGATGTAGAAAACTCTCAAGATTAATGCCAAAATGAATCAAGTATCATCAGATTCATCCGTTGAAAAACCCCCAAGAGGGAATCAATGTGGCAGAGTCTTCATATGGAAACAGTTTTTATTCTATTCAGTTTTTAATCAGGAAAGGATGACCAGTTAAAGAGAAACATCCAAAAATAAATAGCTTTGTTTTGTACCAACAGGACTTAGAAAATATAATGATCGAAAATATTTCATTCCCAGTAGCATCAAGAAAAGTAGATTTTCTTGAAAAGAAAGTAGTTATGGAGGACTTGTATGGAGAAATTTTAGTCTTCACCTGAGGGCCACTTTACAAAGGAAATTTTAATAAATGGAGAGGGAGAGAAGCCTTGTTCTTGGATAGGAAATCCCATAATAAAGATATTTACTCTATCTACCTTAATTTATTTGTTTAATTTTTGACAACAAGCATGCATTACTTTTGAAAATATGAAAATTAATAAAGATTTATTTAAAAAAGGAAAAAGGTCTGAGTACGTGTGTTATTTTCATGTAATAGAGAAAACCTTTCTAAGCATTAGATGAAAGCCAGAAACTAGCCACAGGGTGTATACTGATAAATTGACTACTATAAACTAAATATTTCTGTATGTTTTTGTTTTAAAGTTTAAAAGACAAAGCACAAAATGTGGAAATACTTTTGTAAAATTTGTGATATAAAAGTGTAGTACTTGGGCATGGTGGCACAGACCTTTAATCTTAGTGCTTTGGGAGGCTGAGACAGGAAGATTGCTTGAGGCCCTGAGTTCCAGACCTGTATGGGCAACATAGCAAGACCCCATCACCACAAAAAATTAAAAAATTAGCCAGGCATGGTGGTGTGTGCCTGCAGTCCTAGCTACCTGGGTGGCAGTGAGACCCTGTCTCTTAAAACATTAATATCTAAAGGTAAGTAATTTAGACACACTAACAGGCAGCTTTTAAACAGATTTTAAAAAAAATGTTAAAGTAAAAGATACTTAGTCTCAGTAGTACTCTAAGGAGTTAAAATTAGTAAGTTTTTTGCATATCACATTGTTAAATATGCATACATGGGATACTATTCATGAAATGATGTTTACTATATTTCATGTTGAAAATATTTACTATAGATGCCCTTCATGTAAGTATAAAATGTTGTCAACAAGATAGCATGTTACACGGTTCCTATTTTGTAATAACTGGAACTCTTCCACAAACATGACTTTTCAGGTCCTGAAGGAAGGTGGCTGCCTTGGATTCCTGGTCTCATTGGTGCTTTTCAAGGTCTCTGATGAAAATCCTGGAAGCTTCAAGATACTTTTTAGAAGGGAATCTCTCACCACTTTTAAAAATTGTAAGCGATAAAAGGAAGAGGCAAGCTAAGTATCAGGAAGCTGAAGAAGAGCAGGCCCAATAGTAAGTAGTAAGGGACTAGAAAACACAGGCAGGACAAGGACATGATAACTTCTGCCTTCCCCCAAGTGCCACACACCTCTTCACCATGCCCACCTGTGAGCTCTGTAAGGCAAATGCTGTCTCTGGCTCCTAGGCTCCTTGAACAGAAGCTATTCTGCATTTAGTTTAGAATGAACCACTGGAGGTTTTCTGAATGTGGTACAGTTATTTATGATACTTGGACTGGGAGCATCACTGTTCCTTCAGATCCTCATGTTCCAGGAGAAAAGCAATTGCTAGTAAATGAGACCATCACCAGCCAACTCCAAATCCTCATAAGCATCCATGCAGGCCCAGAGATACTCAAATGTCCTCAGAGTCAGATGAATGAGGCTGCTCAGAGTGACAAGAAGTAGGGAGGATGGCGAATTGAAGAGTGCATGCCCTACCTAAAGAAGGCAGCCTCAGCTGTAGCAAATCTGGGTAGGCAGGAAAGCAGTTCCAGTAATGCCAAATATTCTGAGTCTTCAAAAAGTTAGAAATCGGATTTTAAAAAATCTGAAATCTCTGTCTCTTTGTTTGCATGTTAAGGATTTATTGTCCCTGAATTCTTGAACAGTTTTAGCTAAAGTCCCTGAATCCTTGAACAATTTCAACATTTCTAGGTGGTTTCTTCAATAAATCATACAGCAGAATCTATTTGTGGACATCAGGACAGTATAACTGAGTATAGAGAAAATAGGATTATCATAGATTGTATCTGTATCATCACCTGTTATTGGTAGTAAAGAAAAAACGTTTTTCACAAGACCTTTGATACCGAATGTGTTGGTTTTTCACACGATTCTCTAATCTCTGCAGACACTCAACTCAGTGTCCTACAGTTTTAACTGATACTTCCAGAATTAGTGAATACCCCACAGGTTAAGAGCTCAGTTTTACATGACTGCCCCGCACTTCAGACACCAGTTGTCCCTGGGTTAACCATGCTTCTTTGTGACATGGCTACAAATTGGGGGTTCCCATGACCCTCTCTTCCAGCTCAGTAATTTGCTAAAATGGCACAGAACTGAGGGAAACATGTTACTATTACCATTTTGTTGTCAAAGATACAAATGAATGGCCAGATGAAGAAGTACTTGGGGTGAGGACTGGAGGTCCCAAGCACAGGAGCTTTTGTTCCCATGGAATTGGGTTGCGCGACTTTCCCAGCACAGGATGTGTTGGCCAATCCAGAAACACTCTGAACCCCATCATTTAGGGTTTTGATGGAGGTTCCATTACATACCCATCATTGATTAAGTAATTGGCCATTGGTGAGTGAGTCATTTTTAAGCTCGTGTCTGCAAATGTCAGGGTATGGGGCTGAAAATTCCAGCCCTCTAAGCACATGGTTGGTTCCTCTGGCAACTAGCCTCCTTCCTGAAGCTATCTAGGGGCCCATCAAGAGTCTCATTAACATAAACCCAGGTGTGACTAAAAGGTGCTTATTATGAATAACAGAAGACAATGTTTGGGAAATTGCAAAGGTTTTACGAGTTCCAGGAATTTGGGACAAAGACTAAATATATTTTTTAATGCCACAAGCAGAAATCCGTTTATTACGGTTCACATAAAATTTTTTTTAAACCTACTTGCTGTGTTTTTGTACAAGGTATTAGCTAAGATAAAATGAAAGCCTGGCAACATTTAAGCAATCAAAAACCATGAACATAGATGTAAAGATTGAAAGATGCACACAGTATCAATATTTTTTCCCCATGCAGTTGCATTTTTTTTCTGAAATGTCTTTCAAAAATTGTGGTAAAATACATGCCACATAAGATTTGCCATTTTGACCATTTTAAAGAGTATAGCCAGGCTTGGTGGCCCACACCTGTAATCCCAGCACTTTGGGAGGCTGAGGTGGGAAGACAGCTTGAGGCCAGGAGTTCAAAACCAGCCTGTGCAACATAGCAAGGCCCTGTCTGTAATTTTAAAAAAAATTTAAAGAGTAAACTGCAATCCAGTGGCATTTAGTACATTGACCATGTTGTGCAACCATCAGTACTATCTAGTTCCAGAACTTTTTAATCACCCTAAAAGGAAATCTCATACTCTATAGCAGTCTATGTCCCTCATGTCCCAGTGTCTGACAGTCACAAACCTTCCTGTCTTTATGGACTTTTTCATTCTGTATATTTCATATTAATGGATGATTCAGTGTGTTACTTTTTGTGACTGGCTTCTGAGCTTAATGTTTTCTACATTCCTCCATTTTGTAAGATGTATCAGGCCTCCATTCTCTTTTTTTATTTTTTAAGAGTCCATGACCTGCTGATTCCATTCCTTTTTATAGCTGAATGATTTTCTGTTTATAATAGGTCCCACTTTTTAAATGATACATCAGTTGATAGACATCTGGGTTGTTTCCATTCTTTGGCTATTGTGCATAATGCTGTTAGAAATATTTGTATACACGTTTTTGACACCTGTTCTTAATTCTAGGTATACCTGAATGGAATTGTTGGGTCATATGGTAATTCTATCTTTAACATTTTGAGGAAGGACCAAATTGTTTTCCACAGAAACTGCAACATTTTAAATTCATGTCAACAATGTATGAGGGTTCCAATTTCTCTGTATCTTCATCAACACTTATTATTTTCCATTTAAAATTTTTAAATTATAGCCTAGTGGGCATGAAGTAGTATCTTGTGGTTTTGATTTGCATTTTCCTAATAATGAATCATGTCGAACATCTTTTCATTTATTTCTTGGCTGTTTGTGTATCTTTTTTGGAGTAATGTCTAGTTAAACCTTTGCCATTTTTTGTTTGTTTGTTTTTGAGACAGAGTCTCATTGTGTCACCCAGGCTGGAGTGCAGAGGTGTGATCTTGGCTCACCGCAGCCTTTGCTTCCTGGGTTCAAGCAATTCTCATGCCTCAGCTGGGATTACAGGTATGCAATCACGATGGCCCAGCTAATTTTTGTATTTTTAGTAGAGATGGAGTTTCACCATGTTGGCCAGGCTGGTCTTGAACTCCTAGGCTCAAGTGATCAGCCTGCCTCGGCCTCCCAAAGTGCTGGGATTATAGGCATGAGCCACTGTGCCTGGCCTCTTCGCCAGTTTTTAAATGAGACTGTTTTTCTTTTGTTTGTTCAGTTGTAAGAGTTTTTATGTATTTCGGATACTTGACCCTTATCAGATATATGGTTTTCAAATATTTTCTTCAATTTTGTGGACTGTCTTTTCACTTTCTTGATAGTGCCCTTTGAGGCACAAAAAATTTTTAATTTTGATGAAGTCCACCTTATTTTTTTTTAATTTGTTGCTTGTGCTTTTGTTGTCAGAGCAAGAAACCATTGCCAAATCCAAGGTCACAAATGTTTTCTTGTGTTTTATAGTTTTAGCTCATATTTAGGTGATTGATCATCCATTTTGAGTTTTTTTGTATATAGTATGAGTTAAGAATTCAGCTTCATTCTTTTGCATGTGGATGTTCAGTTGTCCCAGTACCATTTGTTGTACAATTTTTTTCTCCATTGAATGATCTTGACACGCTTTACAAAAATCAGTTGGGCCAGGTGTGGTGGTTCACACCTGTAATCCCAGCTGTTAGGGAGACAGAGGCAGGAGGATAGTCTGAGGCCAGAGGCAGGAGGATAGCTTCCTCCCAGACATTGGAATTATTTCACAGAATAATTCAGGTTTCTGTGAATTATTCCACGGAAGAATTTAGATTCCTGTGAATTATTTACAGAATAATTCAGATTTCTTTTTTCCTGGTGAATTTCATTTTTCCCTGTGAATGATTCAGACTTTCTTATTTCTTTGTGTGCAGCATATTTTGTTTTTGAAAAGCATACATCTTGAATATTACAATGTGGTAACTCAAAATTGGAGTCTCTTCTCACCTTAGGGTTAGTCATTGTTACTTCTTGTGGGCTGTAGTTTGTTTAGTGACTTTCTAGACTATTTTTGTAAAGACTGTTATTATTTAGCATGTGTGTTCACTGAAGTCTCTGTTTCATTTGCTTAGTAATCAGCTAGTTGTTTGATAGAGATTTTCTTAAGCTCCTATAGAGAAAAAACAAACAAATGAAAAATCAACCTCCCATTCTTTACATCTGGGCTCTGCGTTTAAGTTGAAGCATGCCTTCAACACTCAGTGTGTGGTCTATAGTTCTGCCTTCACCTTCACCTTCACCTTCACCTTCACTTCCTGCTTGCAGAGAGCCTGAAGGTCAGCCAGCAGTGACAGCTTAGGGCATTCCGAGATTTTTTGTGAGTATGTGCCTAGCCTAGACATGCATGTGACCTTCTACATTCCTAGGAATATGTGGAAGCTTTTCTAAGTTCCTGGTCCCAAAGCTTTTCCTCCCCAGCTTTTCCTTTCAGTGTTTCAGCATTTGTATTGTTTGCCTTGTCTGATATTCTTTACCCTAGGTGGCAGCAGCTGGTTCATTTACCTTTAAATATTTTCTACAAATTCCCTCCATGTGCATGCTTCTCTGCCCTGAGAGAGTTCCAAGTAAAGTGAAATAAAGGTAAGTGCTTTGTATTGGTCCTTCAGGAGCCACTTGAGGTGAAGACAGACATAATTATTTAAGAACAAGGTTTGCTCTGCTCCCACAGGCATCAGAAACCCCCACCAAGAACAAGGGTTGCCATCTTTAAGACTGCCACTGAGCTAGGGAGGAAGGGGTGGGACAAGGGCAAATCAAGATGCCACAAAGCTCTCCTGTCGGGTTTCAGTTGCTTTTTTACTGATTAAGAAAAAGGAATTCAGTTGGTTGCTGTAAATATTTGGCTGTTTTCCAGAGTTCTAGTAAAGTTGATTTTGACAGTATTTTGCCATGTTGTGTGTGTGTGTTTCTCTTGAGGGACAGGCCCTTGGAGTTCTCTGTCATTTTGATTGCCAACATCTATGTTTGTGATTTTTTTTGAGACAGGATCTCAATCTGTTGCCCAGGCTGGAGTGCAGTGGAGTGATCATGGCTCAGTGCAGCCTCAACTTCCCAGACTCAAGCAATCCTCCTACCTCAGCCTCTCAAGTAGCTGGGACTACACCTTGCCTGGCTAATTTTTTTATTTTTATTTATTTTTAGAGAAAGAGTCTTGCTATGTTGCCTAGGCTGGTCTCAAACTCCTGGGCGCAAGCAGTCCTCCTGCTTGGACTCTTGAAGAGCTAGGATTACAGGCGTGAGCCACCATGCCTGGCCTGCTCTCAACATTTTTAAACATAGGCAACTCATTCAAATGAAGAAAAAAAAAAGAAAGGAGAGCAAACCAAACCGATAGGTGCAGGCTTGCAATTTATCTTTACATTGACATTTCAAATAAATGAATGTAGAATACTGAGAATGCTTATATTTGGCCTCAAAAGACTTAGAAGCTTCTGGAAGCAGCACATCAACTCTAAATTCTCTGCCAGGAAGGAATCCTTTTCCTTCTCTTTGCTGAATGCAGTGCCCTGCCGGGAACCTGTGTCTGGCTTCTCCACATCCTCTGGATCCAGAAGCTCAATTGGCCTTTGAAGCATTCTTGTTGCCATTTACAAACTTCATCAAAGACCCTCAAAAAGTGTAAACTGAAATTATTCATTTGATACTGTATTAGCTATATATTGCAGGAAAAAAATAACTACCCCCAAATGTAGTGGCTTAAAATAACAGCAGATATTTAGTATCTCACACAGTGTCTGTGTGTCAGTAGTTTCAGAGCTGCTTAGCTAGGTGCTTCTGGCTCGGGGTCTCTCATGAGTTTTCAGTCATCTGAAGCCTCAGCTGGGGTTTCAAAGATGTGGTGCTTGTTAACAGGAGGCCATGGGAGCCTCTCCTTGGTCTTCTTGAGTGTCCTTATGACATGGTGGCTGTCTTCCATCAAAGTGAATGTTGAAGACAGCAAGGCAGAAGTCAGAATATCAGTCTTGAAAGCCACTTATCATTTCTGGAATATCCTACTGAGGCAGGAGAATAGGGTCTGGAGACAGGGAACCTGAGGCCGATTCCCGCTGACTTCCTAGAACTGAATCAAAGGAAAAACCCACCTCTCCACACCCAAGTAACAAAAGGATCAGAGGCTACTCCCTTTGCACTGCATGACAGATGAAAAACGGAAAGTACCTTTGATTGGTCCCCTCCCAGAACCAATCAGACTGGTCACAGGCCACTCCTTCGTTTACATAGGATGTAACCAATGGGAAACCTCTAGTGGGCATTTGAACTCCAGAAAATTCTGTAACCAGCGCTATTGAGCCATTTGCTCCAGCCTGCTCCCACTCTGTGGAGTGTACTTTCATTTCAATAAATCTGTGCTTTTGTTGCTTCATTCTTTGTTGCTTTGTTTGTGCATGTTGTCTAAGTCGTCTTTGTTCAAAATGCCAAGAACCTGGATGGCTCGTAGTCAAGACTCTCCACTGGTAACACTATTGGTGACTCAAGTCAGCCCTATTCAACAGGGGATGACCTGTAGGTATAAGCAGTACAAGGGAGGGCCGCATATTCTCCAGATCCACAGTCCTGGCTGTGCCCTCCCACACAGTCCAAGTTTAACTCTACAAGGAACATCCCTGAGGCCCGACAAGTTCTTGTGGGATCTCATGCTGAAGAGTGACCAGGCCCCATGTAGCCAGCTGCACACCTACCTGATAGAGCAGCAGAGGGCTGTGGGCCACCAAGGTCACACAGTGAGGCAGTGTGGTGTCCAGGGAGGTTCTGCACGAGCAGGTGGGCATGGGGACCCTCTGAGTGGCACTGATGCAGTCCCAACCCCCTGAGATTGCAGCTGGGCCTGCAGGAAAGGAGGGAGGAGCAGAGCCTGCCCCATCTGTCATCTACTCAAATGTCAGGGCACCCCATGATGTGGGCCTGAGAAGGTTGTCACCCCTTCACAGAGGAGGACACTCTATCTCAGGGCTTAGGCTCAGATATCAAGCAGGCCTGGGTTCTGGGGCACTGGTGGCTACCTGGACATGGCTGGTAGGTACTGTACCCTCTTGGTGCCTCAGTATCCTCACCTATGAGAAAAGAATACAGCAGCCATTTATGGCTCTGTCTGCAAGGGAGCACTGCCAGAAGGAAAACAAACCCCACTTCGGAAGAGCCTTGATGGGGGCTGTCACTTTCTTCCAGGGTCCCAGAGAGGTGCCACAGGGGCCTGATGCCACGGCCACTGCCAGCTATGCCTCCCCCTGCTCGCTGTCTTCCTCCCCTGAAGCCCATCCTCCCCCTGTCCTTCCTCCCTCTCCCCAAACTCTCCCTTCACACTCACAACCCCCTTAGACTTCCCCACTAACTCTCTTGCCTCCACAGTTGTTGGGGGTCGGAGCTGTTTGCAGCGCTAACTCTGAGAGAGCTAGGGTGAGGGGCTGACACCGGTGGCCATCCGTCCTGTGGCCCCACAGGAGACCTAAGTGGATAATTTGTCATTTTCTCTGGTAGTGGTGAAGTGACCCATATGCAGTGAGACTGTGGGTGTGGGATGGGCAGGATGCCCCACGTGGGGCTCATGGAAACTGCTCAGGGCCTGGCTCATTCTGGACATGGGGCAGGTGTTCCTTCCAATTGCCCAGGTGTGGCCCTGTTAGAAGTGAGGCATCTTGTTTTTCCCACCAACTCCTCTCTGTTCTGTGACTCCAGGCATGACGTCCTCCTATTCTGGGAACTTGGCTCCCAGATCTATGGAACAGAACATGTGGACGGGATAGAGACAAACATCCCATCAGCCTCTGGGCTTTTGTGGTTCAGTGCCCAGCCTTTTAAACCTATTTGGGTTTCAGACTCAGATTCAGCTGTGGACCCTCCCCCAGAGACCCCCAATTGCCCACATCCAGCCATTTCTCTACCACTTTAGGGATCACCTGTCACCCAAGGCTTGTCCAGTCTAAATACAGCCGTGCATTGTATAATGATTTTTTGGTCGACAGTGGACTGCATGTACGATAGTGGTCTCATAAGATTATAATACCATATTGTAACAGTCTGTGGGAAGTCGAGAAATTCCTTTGTAAAGTTTCCTTTCTTGTTAAAGAATAAGTGTGCTAATAACTTTGTTAAGCCCTATCCTATGTAGCTGTTACAGGCACGTAGTACATTCTATGTCCTTGTACTTTAACCAAGGTATCTGTGCTGGACTTGCTCACAGGCATGTTCCAGCTCTCCATTGCTTTTATATGTTTAGAAAAGTGTTAAGTTGTTAGCCAATCAGGTTTTAGTTTAGATTGTGAGGTCTGGCTCCAGCCAATGGAGATCAGACACAGCAGTAAGGACAATCACAAATGCATAAGGAATAAATTTGTGTGTTTCCCTTTGCTCATTGTACTCTTGTGGCAAGATGGCTAGCAAGTGTACCCTTCCTGCAGTCCAGGAAGTAAAAATTGCTTTGCTGAAAGATCTTCTGTCTCAGGACTAATTTGTCTTTGTGGCACCCAGCATCTATTCCCAACAGATGCCCAACTGCCCATGTCCAGCCATCTCTCTACCACTTGAGGGGGTCACCTGGCACCCAAAGTTTGTCTGTGGGGCTTGGTTAAGGCATCTCCTCTGCCCCTGCCTTTCTTGCCTGCCCTCCACCTGCCCACTGCCTAGGGCCCACTGTCAGTAGAAGCTCCCCAGCCTCCGAGATGCAGCACATAGGTAAACTAAGTTCAGGATAGAGCACTTCTTGGGCTTTTGTTAATGCAGGGATCAAGAAATGTCCTCCTTGAAGGAGCTGTGCATCATCATTGTTCTGCACCCACCCCTTCCCAGCTCTGGACACCCACCCACCTCTGCCCCAGCTGAGCGTCCATTCTCTGGAAAACCACAGATGCTCCAAGTCTGGACTCCTGCAGAATCGTCTCACATTCTCCATGGTGTGCTGGACTAGGGAGGGATGTGGGGAGGCAGGGGGACGTGGGGCTGAAAAGATCATCTTCACCACCCAGCACAGAGGGTACCTCCTGGGCACAAAGACTCTCCTGGAGATGCTGTTCCTGGTCGCCTTCCTCCTGGGGCCTTCTCTTCAAACATCCATGCAGGTGAGAGCAGGGAGAGGCAGCCTGAAGGTGTCCCCCAGGCATCTGTGGGCACAGGATGGGAGCACTGGGACTGAGGCATAGTATAGCCCTGTTCCCACTGAGGATTTTAAGGGGCAGTAGCAAAAGAAATGCAATAACGATGCCCCCAGCACCTGGGATTGACTTGGTGAATTACAACATTTTTGCACAACTCAAACTGTGATTGAGCCCTACGTGATGGTGATAAAGATGGTGACTGATTCTGGTTTCATAGTTGTAAAAACAATCCTCAGAAGTATTTCCTGAGTTATATATGTGTGTGTGTGTGTGTGTGTGTGTGTGTGTGTGTGTGTGTGTGTGTATATATATATATATATATATATATGAGAAAATCAGCAGAAACATAAGGGAATTGGTTCCAAGAGTATTCAAAAAAAGAGATCTTAAAAATTATTCAGTTAGAAAGGAAAAGTTGAAGTAAGATTGCTGCCTTAGAAGCAAGATTGCTTAACTTTGTATGGCCGTGAAATTGTATCATTTCGGGTTATCTTCTCAATCAGGCAAATGATGTGGTCCCACCCTTATGTTTGCTGTAGGTTTGCTCTAAGTTCACAGGGCTGTGAAAGCGTGGGGCCCCAATGAGCGTTACTCAAACTGAATTTTATCTCCGGAGAGTCCGAGGACAGCTGGGTGAGAAATGCCCAGAAAATGTATAATATATATTTTTAAAAGCCACACAATCATCATTTTGCCCATTTCCAAGTTTTGTGTGTATATGTGTGTGTATGTGTATTTTGTATGTGTGTGTGTGTGTGTGTGTGTGTGTGTGTGTGTATATATATATATATATATATATATATATATATATATTTGGCACACAGATGAGAAAACTGAGGCCTGAAGTGTCTTCATATATCTGGGCCTCCATCTGATCATCTGTAAAATGGGGTAATAGAGAACCTGCCTCCCAGATATGGTTGTGAGGCCTGAATTACTTGCTGCCAGGAAAGGCTCAGCCAGAGCCTGGCCCAAAGGTGGTGAAGGAGGTGGTGGTTTGAGTGTGTGCACGTCTGACGCACAGTCATGCAGAGGTGCACACATGCAGGAAGCCCCCAAATCCCTCTCCCATGGGCACAAGCAAGATGCACACACAGGCCTTCCCATAGACACACAGACACACATAGTGTAGCCCACAGACATTCACATATACAGACACACATGGACCCTCACATACATAGACACACACCCAGTGCACCCCGCAGATCTCCACATCTGCAGACACACACAGATCACACACAGACTCCATGCACACATAGGTACACACACAGACACACACAAACCTCCCAACATACACAGACACACGCAGACACACATGTACACATATAGACATACACACAGACCCCCCCACACAAACACACATGCACACACATAGACATTCACACAGACCCCTCCCACACACACAGACATACAACATAAACACACAGAGAACCCCCCCATGCATCACACAGATGCACACATGGTGTACCCTGCAGATCCCCACATCCACAGACACACCTAGAGGTACACATGGTACACCCCACAGGCCACACCGTCATATAGACACTCCTGCATCGGCTTTCTGTAGCCTGAGGGCTGGCGTTGGCTGGAAGTGCTGCCTTGAGTATTTCAAAGGAGCCATTCCTGTCCAAAAGCTCATCACGTGGCACAGGACCTTGGCAGAGTGTTCTAGGGATGCCATCATGTAAGTTGGCTGCACTCCAGGCATCCCGGGAGCTGGGCATGGGAGGAAGCAGTCCCTGGATCCCCCAGACCACAGTTTGGGGAGAGGGGAGAGCAGGAACCTTCTTCCCCTTAACCAGCCAGCCCTGTTCCTTTGGGCTGTTCCATGCACTAGAGCCTGGAGGGACCCGGCCAAAGGGTCCAAGTTCTGGATTTACATTTAGAGAAACTGAGGCCCAGAGATGGATGGGACGATCCGCTGGTCATGCAGCAAACCAGTGGCTGATGTGGTCTCTCACTGGGGCCAGAGAAGAGTTCAGAAGGCCAGGGCTCACCCCAGCCTTCTCAGATGATGGACAACCTCTGCAGGTCTCTGAGACATGGCAGTCAGTGCAAGGGGTGTTGAGAAATACTAAGTTCACCCTGCGCCTGTGGCTCCCTCAAGGAGAATACCTTTTAGTTTGTCTGTAATCAGTGGTGAGCAGGTAACAGCTGCCTACTTGGTATATTTTTGAGTTATGGGAAAGTACAGAACACCTGTTTGTTAATAATAGTCACCTCTTCAGAGAGAATAAATATGTGAATCAGAACCTGCTCCAGGCCTTCAGCCTGGAAAGCTGTCAGCCCCTGAGGCTCTCAGCTTGATAGGCTGCTGGCCCCCCGGATAGACCCACTTTGCTGTTCTATCTGGGTGTTTGCCTCTCATTTCCTTCAGTACCACCTGGGTGGGGGTCTCCTGGCCACGCTGGTACTCGGTAAAGGGGGACAAGAAGTCCTTCAGCCCTGGCTTCCCGCAGGGTCCACAGCTTCTTTGCAGTGGCAGGATCAAGGCTTGGACTCCTGGAGGATTGAGAATCCCAGAGGACAAAACCTGATAGATGTGCCACCAATGTCCCATGTGACTCCAGGCCTCTCTAGGGCTCTGGCTCTTGGTCAGTGCAGGGTAGGGCTGGTTCCAGGACTCATGGTTTTCTCCCTCCCCATAGGCTTGTTATACTGTCCACGGCAGGTCCATCTTCTCAGACCCCAACGACCAGAGGGTGAGGAAGGCAGTCAGACACCCGCAAAGCCTCGTGAAGTCACATGGCCCCGTCACCCAGGAGTCCTGATGCCTGGTAGCCTTGGTGTCCACCACCCCAGTCTCCCATGTGGGTGCAGTGGAGGCCTTACCAAGACAGCAAGAAGCCTGAGCACAGGAGACCCTGGTCCCTGCACAATAGCACTTCTGATTTTCTGAACTAGAGCCCTGGGCCTGGAAGGGTGAGGGTTAAGGTCTTTCTCCTTCAATTTGGATCAGCATGTTCTGCCCCTGCAGTTCAGGGTGCACACACCCACCCTGGCCTGTCACATTGGAAGGGACCTCAGAGAATACCTGGGCCTGCCCTGGCCAGATCAGGAGGGGAAATGGAAACTCAGAGGAAAACATGGCTGTCACTGTCTCAGGGAACCTGCAGGGTGTGGGGAGAGCCTGGTGAGAGGCCTAAGTGGGGTGTCCATGCGCTGGGGAGCAAGGCTCCTGTGTCATCTGCACAGCCTTCCAGAGGCCTGGGGGCCTCTCTCTGCAGGGCCTGGGGGTTCTGGGAAGAGGCTTCTGGATTCTCTTCTGTTCTCTCAGCCTCTGAAATCTCCACTCCTGCACATCTGTCATCTTCGGGCCTGAAGAGGATGAGGACATCCTGTGACACATTCCATTCCAGTACTGTCCACAGGCCCCTTCCATGGGCCAGGTCTTGACCACCTGCCAGAGAATCCTAGATGGGTCAACCTTTGTCTTCTCCTGGGGAATGTCCCAGCCTGGAGGAAGGCAGGGATCCCTGTGGCCCCTTCCCCTAACTCACAAGCCCGGATACGCATTACAGATCAGGTGGTCCCTAGCACATCCTGTGCGGGCCAGGGTCTCAGGGGCTCGCGTGCACGGTCTGGGCCACCTCTGCCAGATTTCTGGCCTTCTCCTCCATCTGGATCTCCCGCTCTGCCGCCTGTTCCCCAAGTGGTTCCAGTGTTCCTGAGGTGTGGCCCCCACCCCCTACTGGCCACCGAAATCCCACCCACCCTCGGCTCAAGCCCAGCCTCCAGGAAGCCTTCCCGACCGCCCTGCGGCACTGAGCCTCTGTCCTCCGGTTGCCCCGAGGAACCGCAGCGCCCCTGCCACGGTAAGGGGTTATTCTGCCATGGGTCCCCGCGCGTCTCTGCTGGTCCCCACCCCGCCATTGGCCCGCAGCCCCGCGGCCCACGTGCTCCCTGGCTGGGGCCGCCGGCGGAGGTGCTGGGGCCGGCGAGGCCTGGAACTGGAGACTGCGCTTGAGCGCCTGGGGGGGCCCGTCTGCCCCTGCGACGGCGGTGGGCCCGCGCGTCTGACCCTGGGCCTCGGCTCTGGCCTCGTGTGGAGGGGGGGAGGGGTGAGGGGCTCTGCGTCCGGGGTTCTGGGTTCTGCGCCCTGCGCCGTGGACGGAGAAGCCACGAGGAGTCCTTGCGGCCCCCGGCCCTGTGAGGGCTCGACCCCGCCCGACCGGGAGGAGTGGCCCTGCCACAGCTGCCCTGCGTCTGCGGAAGCGGGACAGAGCTCCTGGTCGGAAGCGTCCTGTGGACCCGCCGGGAGTTGGGGCATGGGGGTCTGTGGGGGGCGGAGATGACCTCCGAGACCCTGACCTAGCAAGCCCGGCCGCGCACGCCGCGCCCTGCAGGCCAGCATCCCAAGGACGCTCAGAGCGGTTAGCGCAGCCATTACAACCGGTGGCGCACGCCTGTGATCCCAGCACTGTGGGAGGCCGAGGCGAGAGGATTGCTTGGGGCCAGGTGTTCAAGACCAGCCTGGGGAACAAAGTGTGACCCTTGTCTTTACCACCACCACCACCACCACCAACAGCAAAAAGTAAACTTTTCTTACAAAACAAATCGAGTGAAATCCTGCTCCGAGGCTCACATTATAGAGTTGCTGTCGAGAACTGTGAGGAAGGCGGAAAGTTGCTGGCGGGCTCCTGAGAGTGACTGAGCAGGGGGCTTTGCCAACAGGTCCCTGGGCAGATAAGAGATGGAGCCAGGACAGAAATCGGAATGCAGCTCTTGGGAATGCAAGTGTCCCATGGCAGGGACGGGGCGTGAGGTGGGTGGGAAGAGCAGTGCACGATGCAGGAGACGCCACCGTGCTTGTGGGAAGGGCAACGCCATCATGCTGGGAGGAAGGGAGCTTAGCAAGGAATAGGGAGTTGGGGCTCTCCGTGACCAGGAGGGAGGAAGTGGGAGGAAGCGTCAGGGACTTGGGGAGCAGCAAGGAGGGGCCTGGCCGTGTATTGTCCCTTCCAGGTGCCCGCCAGAGGGCGCACCAGCCCTCAAATAAAGATCTGGAGGCTGACAGTCACGGTCCTGCCCGGATGACCCCCTCTCTCTGGCCTTTGTGTTGGCTCAGTAGGCGCTAGGGTCCCACCTGCCATTTGACTACAGCTGCCCATAGCCTCCCGGCTGGGGCACCTGCAGCTGAGTGGCTCTTCTAGGGGAGCAATGGGAAGAAAACCACTAGCTAAACTGCCTGGAGTTTGCTGGCTAAAGGGGAAGAAGGAAAAATGCTGTTGGAATTTGCAGGACCCCTAACTCATGACCCCATGTCTGGTTTTGGTTCTTTCTTGTAAAATACACATAACATGAAATTTAACATTTTAGCTTTTTTTTTTCTTTTTTTTTTTGAGGCGGAGTCTCGCTCTTTTGCCCAGGCTAGAGTGCAGTGGCCTGGTTTCGGCTCACTGCAACCTCCGCCTCCTGGGTTCAAGGGATTCTCTTGCCTCAGCCTCCTGAGTAGCTGGGATAACAGGTACCTGCCACCACGCCCAGCTCCTCTTCGCTATTTCAGAGTGTACGATTCAGTGGCATTAGGTACATCACAGTGTTGCACAACCATCACTACCCTGTAGTTTCAGAACTTTTTTGTTACCCCAAAGGGAATCCCAGACCCATTAAGCAGTGGCGTCCCATTCCCCTTTGCCAGTCCCTGGCAACCACTAACCTGCTTTCTGTGTCTAGGAATTGGCCTTTTCTGGGTATTTCATGTAGACAGAATCACGCAAAATTGGCTTTCTGTGTCTGGCTTATTTCACATAGTGTAATGTTTTCAGGTTCACACATGTGGTAGCATGTATCAGAGTTTCATTCCTTTTTATGGCCAAGTAATGCTCCATGTTATGGTTATACCACATTTTGTAGATCCATTCTTCAGTTGGTGGACACCTGGGTTATTTCTACTTTTTGGCTCTTGTGAATAATGCTGCTGTGAATGTTGGTGGACAAGAAGTGTTTAAGTCCCTGTTTTTCATTTTTGGGGCCATATACTTAAGAGTGGAACTGCTAGGTCGGAGGTTTAACTCTTTGAGGAGCTGCCAAACTGTTTTTCACAGTGGCTGCCCCATGTATTCCTATCAGCAACATAGGAGGGTTCCAGTTTCTCCACATTCTCACTGACAGTGGTTATTTTCTGTGGTTTTGGTGTCATAGCCATGCTAGGGAGTGTGAAGTGATATCGCATGTGGCTTTGATCTCCGTTTCCCGGATGACTGGTGATGTGAGTGTCTTTTTCTTTTAACTGAGTCCCAGCCTCCCGTCTTCTCCTCTCCCCCTAGTCTATCCATAGAAGAACAGGCCGAGTCCTCCTTCTGAAACCCAACTCTGATTATGTCTCCCCCAGCTCAGAACCACCCCCAAAACCCTTCCAACTCTCTCTGGAAAGGAGCACACATTCCTGCCCTTCCTGCCTCCAAAACACACACCCTCTGTGTTCCAGTCCCTAGAAAATTCTTCCAAGTGCTAGAATAGACTCCTCCTCCAATCCTTTGCCTCTGCCCTTCTGCCTGCCTGGAACATTCTCCTGTGCTCTCTACTACCCTGCTTCCACTGCTGAGTCCTTCCATCCTTCTGGCCTCACCTGCTCCCTATCACCTTTCACTTCCGGGTTATGTCACTTTCCACTCTGGCTTGTAATCTCCAGTTCAATGGTCAGTTTCCCCCCAAAGAGGGAATTCCATACAGGTCATGGTCAGCTCTGTAGACCCAGCCTCATCTCCTCAGTGCCCAGCACAGTGGAGCTCAGTAAGACTGTGACGACTGACCATGTGCATGGAAAGGTGTTGGGGAAGGGGCACAGGTGTGTTTGATTACTATCATGAGCCCTGTTTGCTTTCTTTTCACGGAATCAACTTTACACTGATTTTGACAGTTTTAGTCAAGGGGGTCCCACCTGTTGCCCACATACACCTGAATTTCAACCATGGCAGAGTCTCGGCTCAAGGTGAGTCCCTTGGCTGAGGAGCAACAGGATGCACTGTTCCTTTATATCCAGTTATTTTTAAAGCACCAGTTGCCTTTAACATGCCTCTGGGTTTAAGAACCACGGCACTCTTTGACTCTTGTAGCTCCTCAGGCTGTCCCCATTTTCACTTTTTTTATTTTCTGAGATGGAGTTTTTCCCTGTCACCCAGGCTGGAGTGCAGTGGCACAATCTCAGCTCACTGTAACCACCATCTCCTGGGTTCAGGTGATTCTCCCTACCTCAGCTTCCCGAGTAGCTGGGATTACAGGTGCCCACCACCATGTGGCTAATTTTTGTATTTTTAGTAGACAGGATTTTGCCATGTTGGCCAGGCTGGTCTCGAACTCCTGGACTCAAGTGATCCTCCCACTTGGCCTCCCGAAGTGTTGGGATTATAGGTGTGAGCCACTGTGTCTGGCTGCCATTTTCACTTTTATTCAAATGTCTCAGTTGAGTCCTCTACCCCCATACCCCCACCTCCACTTCCACGTCTTCTCAGCATCTGTCACTTCCATTCTTAGCAGTCTATAGTATCTGGCCCAAGTGTGCACAGAAACCTCCCTGTCCAGGTTGTTGACACCAAATGGCCCCCTGTTCCTTCCCCTCCTTCTCTTTCTCCAGCCTGCAGAGGGCCACGTGGGGTTGTGCAGGCCTGGGCTCAAATCCTAACTCCACCACTTCCTTGCTGTGTGGCCTTGAGCAAATTACTTCAGCTCTCTGCACCACAGTCTCCTTAAATGTAAGCTTCTCTCCTAGGACAGCTATGAGAGTAGACTATGAGAATTCAGACAAGGCCTGGCAACTGCGATCCAGACCCCACGCCCCTTCTAGAAATCTCCAAGAGCTGCACTCGCCCACTATAACTTTACTTACAGTAAAGTTATAAGTTTTTCTTATAGCTCACCAGCCTCTCACCAGCCTCACTTTACTTTTTCTCTCGAGAGGCCCCTGAAAACTGCCAACCCTTAATGAGCATTTACTTTTTAAGAATAAATTTTATTTTTGTTGCTGCCTTGTCTAAGAATTGAGCATTTACTTGAAATCTGGCACAAAGGCCTTGTTAACCTCTGGGTCTGACTACAGCTTCAGGGAGGATCTAATCTTGTCAGCTACATTTCACAGATGAGAAAACTGAGGCAGCGGCTGGTAACCCATCGAGGCTCATGCTGCTTAGAGGTGGCAAGCCGGGGCTCCTCACCACCATGCATGCTGCCTCTGCTTGGGCCCAGGCTGCTGTCCTGGGTCCTTTGTTTTCCCTGCAACCCATTCCAGATACTGCCAACTTCCTGAATTTCATAGATGTAAATAGGAAAGGTAAAATAATGAAGCTTCTGGAAGAAAACCAAGGAGCATACAGCTTCATGATGTTGGGATCTGCAGATGTTTCCCAAATAAGACTCAAGAATTCACCTTAAAAGATAAACGGTAGAATTAAAATTAAGTTTTTTTAAGTTCTGGGATACATGTGCAGAACGTGCAGGTTTGTTACACAGGTATACATGTGCCATGGTGGTTTGCTGTACCTGTCAACCCATCATCTAGGTTTTAAGCCCCGCATGCATTACGTATTTGTCCTAATGCTCTCCCTCCCCTTGCTCCCCACCCCCCACAGGCCCCAGTGTGTAATGTTCCCCTCCCTGTGTCCGTGTGTTCTCATTGTTCAACTCCTGTTTATGAGTGAGAATGTGCAGTGTTTGGTTTTCTGTTGCTGTGTTAATTTGCTGAGAATGATGGTGTCTTGCTTCATCCATGTCCCTGCAAAGGATGTGAACTCATTATTTTTTATGGCTGCAACATTAAGAATTTTTATTCATCCAAAGACACCATTAAAAGGCAAACCACAGACTGGCAGGTGATCATTGTTCCATGATTGTCTGATGAAGGATTCACACTCAGAATGAAGAAACCCTGTGCTTTAATAAGGCTCGCTCTTAAACACACATTTTTTTTTTTGAGACAAAGTCTTGCACTGTCTCCCCGGCTGGAGTGCAGTGGCAAGATCTTGGCTCACTGCAACCTCCGCCTCCTGAGTTCAAGCAATTCTGCTGCCTCAGCCTCCCAAGTAGCTGAGATTACAGGTGCCCGCCACCATGCCCGGCTAATTTTTGTATTTGCAGTAGAGACAGGTTTCACCATGTTGGTCAGGATGGTCTTGAACTCCTGAGCCTGTGATCTGCCTGACTCGGCCTCCCAAAGTGCTGGGTTTACAGGTGTGAGCCACTGTGTCCAGCCCATAAACATACATTTTTAAAAAGTCCTGCAGGCCTGGCTTTGCAGCCTAGCTCGCCCTTCTGCCCAGTTAGAGAGATCTTGGACAAGTTTCTTCGAGGGACAGAGCCCTCGAGTTAATTATCCCACTTCCAAATTGGGGCTAAAACCCATGCTTCGTGTGCCTCACCGTTGTGTTTCCTGTGAGAATGAAAAAAAGAGATAATGCACAAAAAAATGGATCAATGTCAGAATGGGGTTTTATGTGTATGTGGCCCCCTTATTCCTACTCTCAAATCAGAGCTCCTCAAGGATGTGGGCTGGGCCTCAGCCTGATCTCTGGTCCCTGGCACCCAGCACGAGCCTGGCTTAGGGTGCATGGAAGCATATGCGTGACACATGACATGAATGGAAGCATACATTCCATGCTTCCATGGAGTGAGCAAGGAACAGAATTCCTGGATGAGGGAAGCGCACAAGCAAAGCATGAGTGTGGAAAAGTGCAGTTCAGTCCATTGGGAGTGAGCTTTGGTGGAAACAGAGTACAAGCCGGGGAAGGGTGGATGGGGATGGATTTTCCATACCAGGCTCAGGAGTTGGGATTATTGTTACAGGAACCCCTGCTAACCAGGCCTCTGTTTTAATAAAATATGACTAAAGTGACTCCATCTTGAAGTGAGCAGGTTAACGCTTATGGTCAGAAAATAGCCACATCCAAAGCTGACCACCACTTATAATTACAGAGTATTTATAGCCATGCAGAGCATCTCCCACTAAGACTGCAGAATGTCCAGGTGTCCTAAAAATATAGCCCACTTTAATTAAGAGTAATGTTAATGAGTGAGTTTAGGTTGAAGGGTTAATGGTCATAGATAGCACCAATATCCCTTACCTTTAGTGAGTACATCTGCACATTCCAAGTTTAATTATAGCTCCTTATGGTTTCCTCCCTCCCTCCCTCCCTCCCTCCCTCCCTTCCTTCCTTCCTTCCTTCCTTCCTTCCTTTTTCTTTTTTCTTTTTCGATGGAGTCTTGTTCTGTTACCCAGGCTGGAGTGCAATGGCGCAATCTGGCTTCAGTGCTCCACCTCCTGAGCTCAGGTGATTCTCCTGCCTCAGCCTCCTGAGTAGCTGGGATTACAGGTGCACCACCACACCCAGTTAATTTTGTTTGTTTTACTAAAGGCAGGGTTTTGCCATGTTGGCCAGGCTGGTCTTAAACTCGTGATCTCAGGTGATCCATCCGCCTTGGCCTCCCTAAGTCCTGGGATTACAGGTGTGAACCACTGCATCCAGCCACTCCTTATGGCTTCTTATAAGTAGAGACACTAACAAAAGATGGTACGTTCCTCCTCTGAGGATGCTCTACTCTGTAACAGAGTAGTGTGTAATAAACTTGCCTTTTCACACTGCACTCTGTGACCCGCCTTTAATTCTTTCCTGTGTGAGACCCAGGAACTCTTGGGGTCTGAATCAGGACCCTCTTTTTCCAGCAACATTATCTTGAAGGCAATAGGCAGCCACAGATGTTCTGGGGACAAAGGGTGTAAGTGAGGCGGAGGGGAGAAGGGAGAGACAGAGAGCTTTGGAGGCTGGAGGTCAGGGGTAGTAAAAGATTCCTCTCTAAGTAGCAGCCATCTCAGAACTCCTGCTTCTAAAGAAGGAAGCCAATGAATGAGAAAGAAATCGGAGGAGAGGAGAGAGTAGATTCCATCGGGGGAGGGGGGTGATCAGGGAATGGAGGCAAAAGCAAGGAGCAGAGGAGGAAAGGGGTCCAGCCTCATCACCCCTTCCCTGCCTTCAAGAAAGAGACCACCAGACCGAAGGGTTCCCCAGTGCCTCTCAGATGCGGTCCCTAGCCTGGTGGCCACAGCAGCAGCATCACCAACAGCATACAGGAACTTGTTAGAAACACAGTCTCAGGCCCCAACACACCTACTGAATCAGAATTTCTTTCTTTCTTTTATTTATTTATTTTTGAGACAGAGTCTCACTCCGTCACCCAGGCTGGAATGCAGTGGCGCAATCTCGGCTCACTGCAGCCTCCGCCTCCTGGATTCAAGTGATTCTTGTGCCTCTCAAGTAGCTGGAATTATAGGCATGCACCACCACGCCCAGCTAATTTTTGTATTTTTAGTAGAGACGGGGTTTCACCATGTTGGCCAGGCTTGTCTCGAACTTCTGACTTCAGGTGATCCACCCACCACGGCCACCCAAAGTGCTGGGATTACAGACATGTGCCACCATAACCCAGTTAATTTTTGTATTTTTAGTATAGACAGGGTTTCACCATGTTGGACAGGCTGGTCCTGACCTCAAGTGATCTGCCCACCTCGGCCTCCCAAAGTGCTGGGATTACAGGTGTGGGCCACCGTGCCTGGCCCTGAATCAGAATTTCTGGGAGTGGGTCCAGCACGCTTTTAACAAGGCCTCCAGGAGATTTGATGTGTGCTCCAATGTAAGAACCACTGGCTGAGACAGCTGCAGAAAAGAGAGGGTTCCTTAGTCTTTGCTTTCAGGGAATCTGGTAAGAGATGAGTGGCCCAGAGGCAGGCAAGTTTGAGCCAGAGCAGGGGAGAAAGAGAAGAGCAGCCCCACTTCCCTTTTACAATCACCCACTATTGGCTTCAGGCCAAGATCAGCCTTCTCAAGCAAAGGAGATTCACCTGGAGATGAGAATCTCCACTCAACTCCCCATCTTTGCGCAGACATTGGCTCTTGTAGGGTGGTTTGAATCCAGTCCAAAGATGTATCCCCCTAAAAATGTCCCCCTGTATCTTGCCTCTTGCCTTGAAAACACTTGATGGATACCTGTCTTACCACCCTCAGTTCAAGGACTCAAAGGTTAACCAGAGATAGCGCCAGCAGTAGCTCGGCTCAGTCGGGTTGGTTGTGTGGCCACGCCTGATGATTGATTGACAGCCATTCAGGGCTGGGATACCTGACGGAGGTTCTGACCCAGGGCTTGATGACCCATTAGGCTCATGTTTAGAAACAGCAGCACCGCACAATAGGGGCAGCACCTGGGTGTGGAAGGGAGGGTCTGGGGCTGGGAGAGGGTTGGGGATTCTTATGCCCGGCTGGGTCTTAGCTTGGCTGACTTCCCATGTCTAGGGTTTGATCGTCTTCCTTCAGAGGTGAGTTTCCTGGCATGGGGCGTTTGTGTGAGCCCCCAGCACCAGCATTTTTCGGGGCTTTGGAAAGAGAGTTGTCTGGTAAGGGAGTGGGTTGTCTCTGTGTTCCCAGCTCTGGGAGAGAAGAGAAGGGAATCGGTGATATTGACTCTTCCTCCTGCTCTTTCAAAGCCTTGTCTTATTCCTAGGGTGAAATTCTGATGAATTTGGAGTCTGAAGCCCTGGTTAAATAGCTTCACTGATTTTAAGCTTTGCGTAGCCCCCAAAAGGGTGCCTGAGCAGCGGTGGCCTCTGCTGGGAGTTTCCATGCTCAGCCCTGATGTCTCCAATTAGAGGAGCCTGATGCAAGTCAGGGAGAGTGTGTGAAATTATTTAAATAACTAACTAAGAATCATGAGGATCAACATTTGGAGCAGATGAAAAAGGTGCCAGATGCAACCATTGTACTATTTTTGTTTGTTTGTTTAGTCTCTGTCGCCCAGGCTGGAGTGCAGTGGCGTCATCTCAGCTCACTGCAACCTCCCTCTCCTGGGTTTAAGAGATTCTCCTGCCTCAGCCTCCTGAGTAGCTGGGACTACAGGTGTGTGCTACCATGCCCAACTAATTTTTGCATTTTTTAGTAGAGACAGGGTTTCACCATATTGGACAGGCTGGTCTCGAACTCTTGACCTTGTGATCTGCCCACCTCAGCCTCCAAAAGTGCTGGGATTACAGGCGTGAGCCACTGTGCCCAGCCCAGGTCCAACCATTTTTAACCTAGGTTCAAATAATCCAGAAATATGCAGAAAAAGTACTGAATTATGCAGTGACAAATCTCCCTCCCATTCTTCTTTTCTATTTGCCAGTTTCTATCCCTGAAAGGCAACCACTGTTTCTAATTTCTTATGCATAAAGATATACAAAGATAAATTTAGTTTCCAGTTTTCTTTTACATAAAAGTTGCATATTTGGCACATTTTTCTGAACCTTGCAATTTTCACCCATTTACTAATATACCTTGGAATTTTCCATATCAATGTATGTGTCCTTGTTATTTTTAAGAGCTGCATACTATTCCACCATATGGCTATACTCTAACTTATTGCACTAGTTTCCTCCCATGGCCTTTTGGGCTTTGGCCAGTCATCTGCCAAATCCCAGGCTGGAATGCAGTGTCACAGTCTTGGCTCTGCAAAGGTTACAACAAACACAGTGTCACAACATGGTCGCAAACAATGCTGCTGTTCTCCGGCTGGTACCTCTACATTTTTTTTTTTTTTTTTTTTGTGAGACAGAGTCTCGCTGTGTCATCCAGGCTGGAGTGCAATGGTGTGATTTTGCCTCAGTGCAACCTCCGCCTCCCGGGTTCAAGCGATGCTCCTGCCTCAGCCTCCCAAGTAGCTGGGAGTACAGGTGTCCGCCACCAAGCCCGGCTAATTTTTGGATTTTTAGTAGAGATGGGGTTTCACAATGTTGGCCAGGCTGGTCTCAAACTCCTGGCCTCAAGCGATCTGCCCACTTTGGCCTCCCAAAGAGCTGGGGTTACAGGCCTGAGCCACTGCACCAGGCCGGTGAGTTTGATTTTAAATGACCAGAAATGCAGTCCACGTGCATGAAAGGAAAAACACAATGTCTGGCGCTAACGTCTCAGAGTGCCTGTATGAAGCTTCCACCCTTAATGCCATTGCCGCCAACACCTAATATAAAAAGTTAGTTGGCAACTAGTCTTTTGACTCTTCTCACCAAAGGATGCCCTCTCTGACACTACAGAGCACATGTGCATAGCTGCGTCTCTTCTTTTTCACCTTACAGGGGATCGGGACACACTGGGAACCCGGGATCTGTTTGGTGGGTATATTTCTCAAGCTCTAGAACCGGGTGATCCAGGCACTTCACTGATCTAGGAACTTGAAGGCAGAGAAGGAAGAGGCCTGGTTCGGAATGCTCGGGGTTTATCTTGAGCCACAGGAGAGGAGGGATGTGCCGGAAAGCTCTGGCATTTCCTCTCAGCATGAGCCACAAGTGCAGCGCCAACTGGGAAGTCCGTATGGAGGGCCCTGGCAGCCCCCCAGCCCCCTGACATGGCATGGCCCTGCTGATCAAGAGACAAGCACGGTGACCCAGCAGCACTGGCATCTCCAGGGCCTGGGTAAATCTGAGCTCCAGGCCACTGGGCTCCCTGAGGCACAACCAGGAGAAGCAGCAGAGTCCAGCCCAAGGCAGGTTTTGCTTGAACAGGACTGGGTGGGGGTGGCGAACTGGCCTGGGGAGAGAGGGTCCCAGCAGGAAGCTCTGTGGCTCACGCTGTCTCCTCCCTCCCTCTTCTCCCTGTGTCGTAGCTTCCTACCGGGTTCTGAGGTTGGTGAGTACCAGCCGTGGTAGGGCGTGTGGTTGCCCAAGCTGGAGCCCAGATGGGGGACTAGGAACAGGGGCCTGATATCAGCAGAGCAGCCTTCTCCCTGAAGCGTGGGACTCTGTGCGCAGGTGGGCGTTACTGTTTCCCTGCAGGCCAGCCTTGCTCTTCTTTCCCTCCCAGTGAAGAAGTCCAGTCACGGCTCAGAGCAATTGTAAGTGTCCTATTTTATTTCATACTCAGGATCCTTCCCTTCCCACCTACCCCCCTAATCAAGAAACCATGTGTCTGCACGTTCACTCTCTCTCACATAGGTAGGGGGGTGTCCTGGGCTCTGCTGCTTTTGAGCTGTGATCCCTGTTCCCCCATCCTGAGAAGTAAGGCCTTCAGCTCACAGTCTCATTTCTTCAAGAGCTGTGATGCTGAGAACCAGGGGCCAGGCTCTACTAGTGGGTGGATGGGTGGGTGGTTAAGAATCTAGCTGGAAGACAGGGCTGGCTTATTAATGACAGCAGGTCAGGGCCACTGCTACCCACCCTCTCCTTGCCCAGCCCCCCATTCCAGATGAAGTCGTGGTCAGGCAGAAGAGGGCCCCACAGGGCTCCTGGAAGGTCGGCACACTCCACCATGGAAAGAGAGTCTACACTGTGGCCATCAGCGGCTCAACCCACCACGTGTACACGTGTGGCTCTGGCTACATCAGGGTGTGGGATGAGGGTGCGTTGCATGCGGGGGGCAAGGTCCCTCAGGCCCAGCTGGACTTTCAGGTGAGGGGGATCCAAACAGGGCTCAGGGAACTCCGACAGAGCCTTGACGTGAGACCCAGAGTCAGTGCCCCGAGCGGATACCAGTGTGTGAACCCTTCCTACAGGACCACCAGGACTGTGTCGTTACCTGTAAGCTGTTCCCCGATGAACAGAGCCTGATCACAGGGGGTGCCTCCCAGGCCGTGACTCTCTGGGACCTGGCACCCACCCCCCAGGTCAGGGCACAGCTGACCTCAACGGGCCCCACATGCTATTCCCTGGCTGTGTCCTCTGATGCCCACATCTGTTTGGCTGGTTTCCAAGGATTTGTTGAGATTTGGGATTTGCAAAACCAAATCTTGATCAGGTATGGCCTCCTTCCACAGCCACTCAGGTGTACCTGGGGAAGGGCTTGCCAGTAAGGCTCACTCTCCCCTCTTTGCATTAGGGCTGGGTGAATCAGTGCAGAGGATATATCTGGGGTACTCCTAGGGGCTTCCTGACCTTGAAACTTCCGGGGGGGGCCCAAGCTACTCAGTGACCCTCTGAATTGTTTTCCCACCCACCAGGAAGCACCAAGTTCCTGTATACGCGTCCCGATGTGTTGACATCACAGGCAATATGTTCTGGACGGGAGGTGAAGACACCACCCTGTATTCCTGGGACCTGAGGAGCTACCAGAGGCTGCACCGATATGACTTAGAGAATGAGGTGCATGGCCGGCCACCACTGGCAGAATGCCACCTGCAGTGAAACTGTACATGGAGGCAGGGGTGGCCGTCTGAGCTTCAGAGGTGGGCACAAAGGGTGGCGTGGGCAACTTTGAGTGCTGACCTCAAGCCTCCTTCCACAAACAGATCCTCAGCATTACCCATGACCCCGGTGAAGAATGGATATTGGCAGGCTTGAGAACAAGTGATATCGCATTCCTTCACACTCTTCGGAATGAGAAGTTTAAGGTTGTCATGAAAAAATACACCCGCCACCACAGCCTCAAGTTTGCCTCCTGTGGTGAGAAGTCAGGTGACACCTCCGGGTGTCTGGTTTTGAACTCACGTTTGTCTCTTCTTTCTCTATTCACCCCCCTTTTGTTTTCTGGCTCCCTCCGTAATGGGAGCTTTCTGTACAGCATGATAGCCCAGGCAGACGGAAAAGGCATGAACCTTATCTGATTGTCCTTCTGTGGTTCGGTGATAACCATAATCCTGCGTGTGGTAGGAGGGTGGGGGCAAATAAGGGAATGGCTTAGGTTGTATGTCTGATTTTCATAGATGGGGAAACTGAGGCAGAGAAGAATTGCCCTTTTCTTAGTCTGGTTGGGGACAGTGCTGGAACTAGAATGCAGGATTGGTCTCTGCCCTCTCCATCTGTTCTTTTCTTCACCAGGGAGTTATTTTGTGACCGCGAAAGATGCCTGCATCAGTGGCTTGGAGGCACCTTCTCTACAAAAGTTGTTTCAGGTACTGGACACAGGGATGCCTGAACCCAGGCTTATATATCAGAGCTTATAGCTCCAGATCCCAGTTGATTGGATTCTAGGGGGTGCTGGAAAACACCTCTGAGATAGCACCCAGAGCAGTTTTACAGAATGGGGGAAATGAGGACTTCATATTCTGTGAACTCCCAAGCTACCTGGAGCCCAGAGACCTGGCTCTGTCCTCAACCTGAGCCTTAGGTCCACACTGAGCTTTTAAACAGGCCTACATGAAGCCTCCATGTCTGCCCCAATCCTTGCTCCAAATGTGATCCCTTTTTTGGCCCTTCCATCCATGTAGGTAGAGGAGTCTTCAGGTATCCTGTGCTGTGACGTGTCCTCTGACAACCAGTATCTGGTCATGGGCTCCAAGAGCAGTGCCATCATCTACCAGCTCTTGTATTAAAGGTGGCATGCCATGGCCCTGCCAGTGAAGGCCCAGTCTTTGGGCCGGTGCAGCTGAGAGGATGGCTTCAGGGTGCTGGATGCCTCTAATGCCTGCCGCCTCCTCTGCCTTGGCTTTGGTGGCAGGTCATTCCTCGCCTCCAACACACCATTCTCGGCCCACACTCCCAGATTTTAATCAGATAACTTGGAGCTTTTTCCTTTGTTATCTTTCTACCACTGATTTCTGGGTTTTGGCAGGAAACTTGAAATCCCTTTGTAATGAATAAAATAGCAAAGCAGAAAACAAAATGGTCTGTATATGTGTCCCTTTCTTTCCAGTCACAAACTCGTTGTGATGGATTGCTTATGCCTTTAGTAAATTCCAGGTGGGGAAGGAATTTTAGACCAGACTGAGTTTTGTTTGTAAACATTTTTTTTTAAGTGGGAAATTTTTGGAATCTTAAAGCTCAAGAAACCTAAGTCCAGGTGCTGACTTTCAGATTGTATCAGGGTGTTGATAGACCAGCAATGCTCAACTCTTGACTCAGGTAAAAGTCCTGGAGCTGGTCTGGCCATGTTCTGAGGACTGGCTCCCTTTTTGTGCCTAACTTCAGTGATAGAGAAGCTCCCTGCTTCATGCCATTTCACTGTCTCCGACTCTTTAAAAGTCCTGACGCTAATTCTGGTGTTTGGTGCTAATCAGAGCTACCTACCTCACTGTTTCAGAACACTTTCCTCATGTCTGAGAATTTGACAATGTGGTATTATATCTGGGCTTCACCAGGTATTGACAATGTAGTATTATATCTGGGCTTTGTATTGTATCTGGGCTTTGTATTATATCTGGTGAAGCCCAGATATAATACTACATTGTCAATATGTGGTATTATATCTGGGCTTCACCTAGTTCTGTTCACTGTTTCAGAACACTCCTCATGTTTGAGAATTTGACAATGTAGTATTATATCTGTGCTTCACCAGGCTGGAAAGGTCCCAGCTCTTGGGGAAAAAAAAGCCATATAGGCCTACTTTCTAGTCTTCTTCTATCAGCATCCTCTTTTTGGGTTGGTATTTGTATAGCTGAGACTGCTAGCTGCCCACTGAAGTTCATGGCTTGGAGGAAGCTGCAATGCCAACGGCCAAGTTTGCCATCCTCTGCAACATGTAGATGTTGTCAGGAACTTAGTTCTTGCCAGTGGATCGTGAGTGAATAATATGTGTCAGCTTTGGGCCAGGCCTAAAGAAGGAGGACTGTTCCCTCCAGTGTCTCCTTCCCCTTCCACCAGCTCAAGGCAAATAACGTGGAGGCCCCAGGGCATTGCAGAATCACAGGGTAGAAGCATCCTGTGTGCATGAGTCAGACGTGGAGAAAAGCCGTCCACCTTGGGCTATGGCATGGAAGAAAAAGAAGCTTGTATTTGACCTGTTGTTGATGTGGGGGTCTGTTTATTACTACAGCTCTGGAAATAGCAAACTTTTTCTTAAGTAGCCAGAGAGTAAATATTTTAGGCTTTGCTATATGACTTTTGTGGCAGCTACTCAACTGTGCTATTATTATAGCATGGAAGTGGCCACAGATAATACTTAAGTGAGTAAGTGTGAGTTTTATAAATTAAACTTCATAAAAACAGCAGTGAGACAGATTTGGTCTGCTGGCTGTAGCTTGCAACATCTGCTATACCCAGTGCACCTCTAAATAATGTAGTACTGTAACTGGGATCTATTAAATATGATACAGAGGGTAGAGGCTACCAGTAGATCTATCCTATTGGGCTATAGTAACAAATAGACTCAAATTTATAACAAGTGCTCATTGATGAATGAATGAATGTACAAAATATGGTGTATGTGTATATATAGACACCCAAAATGGAATTTTATTCAGCCTTGAAGGAAATTCTGACACGTGCTACAACATGGATGAACCTTGAGGACATTATGCTAAGTGAAAGAAGCCGGTCACAAAAGGGCAATACAAGTGTTTAGTTCCACTCATATGAGATATTTAGTCAAATTCATAGAGACAGAAAGTGGAATGGTGGCTGAGGAGAGGGGGTGTGGGGAATTATTGTTTAATGGGCAGAGTTTGTTTTGCAAGATGAAAAAATTCTGAAAGTGGATGGTGGTGGTGGTTGCACAATAACGTAATGTATGAAATACCACTCACTATATAATTAAAGATGTTAAGATGGTATATTTTATGTTATGTGTATTTTAAACAAAGAAAAAAATCTAGGGAATTATAAAGATCAAATTCAGAATAGTGGTGATCTCTAGGGACAGAGGGGGATAAATTTGATCATAAAGGAATAGAAAGGGGCCTCACCTCTATGTGCAATTTACATTTTTAAAAAAATAAATCAAGATTCATCAAAATTTAAAATGTGCTTCAAAGGACACCACAAGAAACTGAAAAGATAACCCACTGAATAGGAGAAAACATTTGCAAACTATATTTCTGGTAAGGCACTTGTATCCACAATATATAAAGGACTCTTACAACTCAACAACAAAAAGACAACCCATTTTTTCTAATGGCAAAGGGTTTGAATAGACATTTAAAAGCTCCATAGAAGATATACAGCTGGCCAATAAATACGTGAAAAGGGGCTCAACGTCAGTTGCCATTAGGAAAATGCAAAACAAACCCAAGGGAGATATCACTTATCATCTGCTAGGATGGCTAGAGTGAAAAAGATAACACGTGTTGGCAAGGATGTGGAGAGATTAGAATCCTCATATGTTGCTGGTAGGATTGCAAAATGTTTCAGTCACTTTTTAAATGTTTGGAAGTTCTTCAATACGCTTAACAAAGAGTTACCATGTGATTCAGTAATTCCACTTCTAAGTATATGTCCAAGAGAATTAAAAATAAAGACACACAAGATGAGAGGGTAATAATTGAGAGCGAGAGTACAAGAATTTTAAAATGCTTTCTGGAAATAAGATAAAAGTCCCAATTAATAGCAGTGTTGATAAATCAAGGAGTAGCATTGTAATCTCTAGGTTAATTGCTAAAAGAATATTAAACAAGTGTACAGCTTCCAAGCAAAGAGGGAAAATACTGGAATAATATATAATAATGATCCAAAAAAAGAGAAAAAAGGAAAAAAAGGAACAAAGACGAAGCAGAAAAAAAAGCTTACTGAAATGATAGATTTAAATCCAAATATAGCAGTAATTCTATTAAATGTAAGTGGATTAAATATTCCTGTTAATCTGTAGAGGTCATATAACAATTTAAAAAATCTCAACTGTGTTTGAAAGATACATTAAAACATAAAGGCACAGAAAGTACAGCAAGAATAGAAAAAGATACTTTCTGTACAAATCAAAGGAAGTTGATGTTATATTAATATTAGACAACATATACTATAAAACAAAAAATATTTGAGATAAAGGTGAACACAAGTGTTCAGTTCAGGTTCAATTCATCAGGAAGACACAATAATTCTGTTTTTATGTAGTTGTTACTTTAGCTTCAAAATACAAAAAGAAAAATCAACAAATTAGACAAATTTATGTCTCACAGTGACCAAGACTTCAAATAGACAAAAAATTTACAAGGGTACAGAAGCTTTGAATAACATGATTAGAAAACTTAGAACAAGACACACAACCACTACAGAATACACCCGCCCACACACACATACACACGGCATTTACAAACGACAATATACTTGAGCCATAAATTTCAAAGGATTTAACTTTTACAGAATATATTGTTTGACCACAATGCAATTAAGATATAAATAATAAAAAAACTAGAATTTTCCTATTTTGGAAATTAATAAAAACTTCTAAATAACTAATAGAGAATAAACTACAAAATAATTAGAAGCTATTGTAATGGAAAATATGGAAGGATTCAGCTAGAGCTAGAATCAGAGCTTGTCATTCAAGCCACATCCCATCCCTGTCTCCTGGATCTCTTGAGGTTGGGCATTGACTGCCTGGGTCTTCGTGGCTCTTGGAAGCTGGGTCTGGGATGGAGCCAGGGTAGAGACAAGGCCTTTCTCCTAGCAGAGGAAGGTTGGGAAAAAGGAGATCAGGAGTAGTCTAGGAGACTGATTTTCACAGATGCTGCAAGAGGAATTGACTCAATTTAGCTCTCATCAGCAATGCTTAGTGTCCATTTACCTACATTCATGCCAACAGTGCGTGTTTTCTCATTTTAGAGTTTTTTTTTTTTTAAAGAAAAACAAAAACAAACAAAACCCAAGCTGGAGTGCAGTAGTTTAATGACGGCTCACTGCAGCTTCAGCTTAGACCTAAGTGATCCTCACCTCAGCCTCCCGAGTAGCTAGGACTAGAGGCATGTGCCACCACACCTGGCTATTTTTAAATTTTTATTTGTAGAAACAGGGTCCCATTATATTGCACAGGATGGTCTCTAAATTCCTGGGCTTAAGCTATTCTCCTTCCTACCTTGGCTTCCCAAAGTGTTGGGATTACAGATGTGAGCCAATGCACCCGGCCTCATTTGCGGATTTCAATTCCTTGGAGAGGGGACAATGGCCGTTCCTGTGGCTGTGATCTTGAGTTTCTTTTATAAGCGAGGTTGAATCTTCGCGAGTTTACCTAAGCACGTACTTACGCAGCCCTGTGGCGGGGTCCCCTTCTGTACACCTGGCTCTCAGATGTCCAACACTTCTTTACGCTCTGGTCCCTGAGGGGGACACCTACTCCTTTGCCCACGGTTCAGAGTGCTTTGCAGGGCGACAACCCTCTAGCGGCTTCTAATCACCTTTGCTGCATATTTTTCAATTTGTAAAGCAGGTCGTAGCACAACAAAACAGCTGCCCTCTCTGAGGATCGAACTCAGGACCTTCAGATTATGAGACTGACGCGCTGCCCACTGCGCCAAGAGGGCCTCTGTTTAGGGCCGGTTTCTACCTCTAATAAGAAAATACTTGCAGCACCTTCCGCTCGCTAAGTCACCTCTGCAAGGTCCGGCTCTGCAGGCAGAAGCCCCTGGTCTCCCCCGGTGGGGACACGTGGGAGGGTCTCTCGCGGGAACGGAGCGGCCTGGGCTCAGGGAACGAGCCCCGCTCCGGGAAGAAAGCTGCCTGCCAGGAGCGCATCCTCGTGGGGACCCGGAACCCGAGCAGCTGCGGCTCACCGGGAGGCGGTGGGGCCCTGGGGTGCGTGTGGGACGCCCGGCGCGCAGACTCTGGGCACGGCCAGGTGGGGACAAGCTCCGAGGCGTGACCGGGCCGGGGCGCGGGAGAAGCAGAGGACGCGCGCCTGGGTCCGGTGCAAGCGGTGGGGGTGGCGAGGACCGGGGCGCAAGGGAGAGGAGGCTGCAAGGGGCGCCCCTAGCTGGGGTCCTCAGTCTCCAGGGCGACGGTCGCTTGAGTGGGCGGGAGATGGGCTCGCGTGGCTGCCAGTTGCAGGGTCCCAGAGTTGACTGAGGCTGGAGCGTGCGACGCCGGCCGCGGGTGGGCGTCAGGGGCTACCCCGGAGCCAGGGGTGCCTAGGGTCCTGGGGAGCAGGCGCGCATAGGAGAAGGAAAGCAGGAGGGCGGAGAAGGGGTCGGGATGGGGGTGAGGTGGAAGAAGGGAGGGAAGATTCCAGGACGTGAATTCGATCGGAAAATGAAGTGAAGAAATTATGGTTGTCTTGGACTTGGCAGTTCATTTGTTTATTGCATCCCGCGTTTTTCTTTTTCTCTCTTCTTTTTCAAATAATCTTGCTTCCTGGTTATACGCAGGGGCCTCTCATTTTGAAGGGCAGCGGAGTCGCACTGCTCGCTCCGAGCAGGGCTCTGCAATTTATTGTCACACAAAAAGATGACAGGAATAAAGGGTGCGGGGAGGGATGGGCCAATGGATGGGTGGGTGGAGGGAACTCTCCCCATCTCAAGGTTCGCTCCTCACTCCTTCAGGGAAGTTACTGCCCCAGGGAGTCTTCACCCCATCCCATTGCCCAAAACCCATTCTGGGTAAGATGACCACCTGGAACTTGCCAGCTTACTCATGCTCTAAGCCCTTGTGGCATTTTTGCTTGGTTTCACCAGCTAACCAATCATATATTTCAATACCTGAAAGGACTAGTGTCTTCCGCCCCCAGCCCCACACGCACACACCTGCTCTTCTGTACAGGGGTTCAGTGCTCCGTTGGGAACTGGTTTCCGGAGATTTCTCGCACAGCTGGTCACTCTGATTCTTCCTTCTCTGATCTCATAGGGCACTTGGTGACTAGTACGTTCCCGGGTTTGAGGCGGTTCTCAGTTGTTCTCTCTCTGTCAGTCCTGTCTCCTCCATTAGACTGGGACCTCTGCATCCAGAGATAGGATCTGAGCCACCCCTGGACGGGCCACATTCCATGTACCCAGAGGTATGGGGAAAGGGAGGCTCTGGATCCCACCCCCAAGTCATTCCATCCCCCAAGCTGCTGTCTCCATTTCAGGTTCAGCGCAGGAGGGAGAGTTTGAAGCGGGGAAAGTGCACTGCTCGGCGTCTGTGGCCTGGGTGTGTTTCTCTCTACCAGCAGCCAGCCTTGAATCTGGGGCTCCCCTCCTGTTCCTCTTGGGGCCATACACACTCTTCCCTGGGGAGCAGGAGGGGGAAGCTGATGGACAGGCAACAATCCCAGTGGAGGTGGTTCCCAGGTGCTCTGAAGAGCTGCTCAGCCAGAGAAGCTGAAGAGGGAAGGAACATAGTTTGTTCTAGCAATCCCGTTAAACGCACTTTTCAAGATGTCCCTGCTCCCAACCTTGAGTGGCTTCTCCCTGCCTTTGGGGAAATATTACACAGGACCCTGCAAGGACAAGGCCAACCCATGTTCTCCCACCCGGGTAAAACGGGACACACACTTCTACAGACCCATGCAGAACCTTCCTGCCATCCTCCCCTTACCAGTCCTCCTACTCCAGCATCCGTCGTCCACAAAACCCCTTCCTTCTGGGCTCGCTTTGCTACAGTGGCCCAGGACTAGCAGGGAATGTTTTTCTTTCTCTGCTACTTCTTTGTGTCTTTCTTCTTTTCCTGAGCTGATTTTTTCAGGGGCAGAGGCTGGTATGGAGTTTTCTGAATTCCTCGCAGGAGGTTCGCAGGAAGTAGTTTTTGCCTATTGATTTGTGAAATGTCGAGACTGGAGACAGTTCTACGTAGGATGCAGAGGTCCAAGTGTTCAGTGTTCAGGGTGGGTCTGTGAGGCAGGGTGAGTGGTGAGAACAGGAGACATGGACAATGCCGGGGGCAGTGTGGCTGTAAGATGAGGCTGGCCTGACCAGCCGGGAGCGGGAGGCAGTGGAAGATTGGAAGACATTGGGCACTGGAGCAGCCCCAGGACTTTGGTGGGCAGGGAGGGAGAAGGGGATGGGAGGCAGCAGGACCAGGGACCAGTGACAAAGGCACCACCCATGCCTTCTCTGTCTCCCCAGGCATTTCTTACTGTTTTCTTTATGCCTGAAGCCGTTCTCCCTTCACACTCAGCTAAGATATCCCAACCGCGAGGAGTCCCCTCACTTCTTTGGCTGGCATTTGTTTGTTTTTAGACAGAGTCTTACTCTGTTGTCCAGGCTGGAGTGCAGTGGCGTCATCTCAGCTCACTGCAACCTCCGCCTCCTGGGTTCAAGTGGTTCTTGTGCCTCAGCCTCCCAAATAGCTGGGATTACAGTTATGTGCCACCACCAGCCCCCACTAATTTTTGTATTTTTAGTAGAGATGACATTTCACCATGTTGGCCAGGCTGGTCTCGAACTCTTGACCTCAGGTAATCTGCCTTCCTCAGCCTCCCAAAGTGCTGGGATTACAGGCATGAGCCACCATGCCCAGACTTTTTTTATTTTTTGAGACAGGGTCTCGCTCTGTCACCTGAGCAGGAGTGCAGTGGCATGATCTTAGCTCGCTGCTGCCTCAAACTCCTGGGCATAAGTGATCCTCCTGCCTCAGCCTCCCTAGTAGCTAGGTACAGGTGCATGACACCACACCCAGCTAACTTTTTTTTTTTGTAGAGATGGGGGTTTCACTTTGTTGCCCAGGCTGGTCTCAAACTCCTAGACTCGAGCAATCCTCCTGCCTTGGCCTCCAAAATGCTGGGACTACAGGAGTGAGCCATTGCATTGGGCTCCTTTCTTACTAGTGCCCCACTGTGGAATCTTCAGGACCCTGTTGGTGAGGTCATATCAGGGGCCCAGTGTACACAAGGGAATTTTTCCTCTCATTGCATGGCTGAAATCATTGACTCACTGAAGACCTACAGATTCAAGTTCCAGGAAGTCTCTAACAAAAAAAGAAGAAACAAGGAAGGAAGGAAGGGAGGGAGGGAGGGAGGGAGGGAAGAAGGGAGGGAAGGGTGGGCTGAGTACCATGGCTTATGCCTGTAATCTCAGCCCTTTGAGACCCCGTCTCTACAAAAATTTTTAATTAGCCGGGTGTGGTGGTGTGCCCCTGTAGTTCCAACTACTCTGGAGAATGGCAGGAGAATCACTGAAACCCAGGAGGTGGAAGTTGTGGTGAACTGAGATGGTGCCACTGTACTCTAGCCTGGGTGATAAAGTAAAATAAAATAGGAGAACCTCCTGGGGTAGGTCACTAAATCCACCATCATGCAGAGTGAAGCTGCCTGGGTCTCTGGTAGGGTTGTCTGCAGTTTCTGGCCCTTCCTCCAGGGGAAGACTTGCATTGCATCTTACACCCCAATACATGGCCATGGAGGCAAAGGGCCCTGTGTGGGAGACCTGGACTGGATACGTGACCTTGAGCATGTCTCTTCCCTCTCTGGGTTTGTTTCTCCTCCATGAAACGATGGGGTCAGTCTTGTGCATGGTTGTTGGAGTAGTCTGTTCCTCCCCAAGTCTGTTGTGCTTGGTTGTGTGACCTTTAACGAATGTTTTAACCTCTCTGTTCCCATAAAATAGTGATCATACCTGAATCTACTTCACTAGGCTGCTGGAGGGAGATTATATTATAGAGTGCACAGAATGTGCCTAGCACAGGAAGGCAGTGATCACTGATTGTCACTGATCACTGACTTGCGGCCACTTAGAGCTGGAGGATCTCTCCTGGCCTGGCTGAGCCCCCTCTCCTCACCACGTGGTTCTCAAGACCCCCTGCTAGGAAGTAGGAGTGGCTTCCAGAGCTGCCAAATTTTAGGCCAGTCTGTTATATTCCCCTGGTTCCCACCGGGATAACTGAGGAATGCCTGCTACTCACCACAAAAAAGGATTTATTTACAGTGTAAAATTTATCATACATTTCTTTTTCTTGAAGTGAACATAACCTCAAGATTTTTATTGTCTTCATCATAAAACAAAAGGTGAAATTTAGAACTGAATCACTTGGCCCTTTCTCTTCTTACCTCCTCCCAGTTCAAAATGCTTGCATCTCCTCACAGCCAGCAGCGACTTAGATCTGCAGCTGGGCTCAGCACTCAAGCCTTGGCACCATCTCCTTTGTAGTTTTAGCCTTTTTCTGAAAAATCGGCTTACTCACAGAAATCAATGGCCTTTAGATACACAAACAGTACTTAGGTTAGAGGACTTAAAACCCCATGTATAATACCAACAAAGAAGATTAAATACTTAATAAGAAATGTGCAAAATCTAAAAAAGGAAAATTTTACAACACTTCTGGAAAACAGAACAGCAGGCAGAGTGAGAAAACATCCCTTGTTTTCGGCACTCACAACTCAACATCAAGATGCCCATTCTCCCAAAGTTGACTAACAAATTGAATGCCATTCCTATAAAAATACCAACAAGCTTTGTTTCTGGAGTTGAAAAGTTGATACTAAAGTTTGTATGGGAAATGCAAATGCTGGAATAGCCAGGGAAAAACTGACACAAAATGGGAGTCTAGCCCTGCAGGCTATTAAAACAAACTATAAAGCCCCTGTAATTAGAACAGTGTGGCATTGGCTGCATGAACAGGCAGACAGACCAGTGGAATAAAATAGAAAGTACAGAATAGACCTAAGTACAAATGGAAATTTAGTGTATGATAAAGGTGGCATGTCAAATCTCAGAGTCAATGATGGACTATTTATTTAGTTAGTTTTTGAGATGGAGTCTCACTCTGTTGCCCAGCCTGGAGTGCAGTGGTGCAATCTTGGCTCACTACAAACTCTGTGTCCTGGGCTTAAGCGATTCTCATGCCTCAGCCTCCCAGGTAGCTGGGATTACAGGTGTGTGCCACTGCACCTGGCTAATTTGTGTGTGTGTGTGTGTGTATATATATATATGTATGTATTTTTTTTTTGGTAGAGATGGGGTTTCATCATGTTAGCCAGGCTGATGCTCAAACTCCTGACCTCAAGTGATCTGCTCACCTCAGTCTCCCAAAGTGCTGGGATTACAGGCATGAGCCACTGTGCTTGGCCCAGGCTTTTTAAACATATGCCAGTTACTGGAGGAGCAGTTGGTGGGGTGGAATGTTGGGGAGTGGACAATCTAGGAGGCAGTTGGAAGTGGCTCTGAGCAGACAGGACTATTGGGAAATGAGGCAGCTGTTGAAGAGGGATGGGTCGAGCAATGGAGGGGAGCACTGTGAGCTGAATAGATGAATTGGGAAGGGATGCTGGCTAGAGAACAGGTAAGTCCTGCATTTATTGTGATTGGGGCTGAGAGAGGCATCTGAGCACAGATTCCTGCCCTCCAGGTTATGGTACTGGGATAATGGGGTACTCTGTTTTTGAAAAAGATAAAATTAGATCTATTGTTCACAGCATATATAACGATAAACTCAAATGGATCATGAATTTAAATGTAAAAAATGAAAACATGTAAGTACTAGGGGGAAAGGGTCCATGGGTGAATTCCTCTTAACCTCAGTGTAAGGAAAGGATTTGAAAGCATCACTCAGAATCCAGAAGCAATGAAATAAAAGACTGGAAAATTGAACATGGCAAAAAACAAAACCAAACCAAACCCAAACACCAAAGTAACTGAAAAATTGAGAGGAAATATTTGTAACGCATGCCACAGGCAAAAGGCTAATATCCTTAATATATAGAGAACTCTTAAAATTTGATGGACAGTGGATGAAGTACACAACAGAAAAATGAGAAAAGACTTGGACAATTCACACATGTATTAAAATGGTCCTCAAACATATGCCAGTTACTGGGACAGTGCTGTGGGGACAAAAATAGACACAGTTTCTTCCCCAGGGAGTTTCCAGTTCACTGGGAAAGTCACACGCTGGAAGCTAACTTGAATGAGGGCAGAGTATGGTTAAGATTCAAGGGGTAGGCTGGGCGTGGTGGCTCATGCCTCTAATCCAAGCACTTTGGAAGCTGAACCAGGAAGATCATTTGAGCCCAGTAGTTTGAGACCAGCCTGGGCAATATGATAAGACCCCATCTCTAAAAAAAATTTAAAAATTCACCAGGCGTGGTGGTACACGCTTCTAGTTCCAGCTACTTGGGGGCCTGACGTGGGAGGATCAGTCGAGCCAGGGAGGTTGAGGCTGCAGTGAGCCATGATCGTGCCATTGCACTCCAGGCTGGGTGACAGAGGGAGACCCTATCTCAAAAAATAAATAAAATCAAGGGGTGAGGTGGATTTCATCTGAGGAGCCTGCTTGAAGGCGGGGAGGACAGTTGGTGGGGTGGAATGTTGGGGAGTGAACAATCTAAGAGGCAGTTGGACCTGGCAGTTGAGCAGACAGGACCATTGGGTAATAGGTGGCTATTGGAGAGTGATGGGTCAAGGGATGGAGGGTAGCACTGTGGGCTTAATTAGGTGAATTGGGAGGGGATGCAAGAGAAGAGGTAAGTCCTGCACTTATTGTGACTAGGGGTGTGAGAGGCACCTGAGGACAGATTCCTGCCCTCCAGGGTCCCATGGTCCTGAGTGGAAACCAGCAGGGCCTCAATGAACTAGATGTCTGGAGAGAATGAACTTAGTGCTCTAGTGGAGGGACCAGGGGCAAGCTTCCCAAGGCTCAGACTAGAGTTGGGGCTGGTTTGGTTTCAGGGGAAGACAGACGTCCATGTGGATCTAGCCCACTGGTTCTCTGGACATGTGGCTATCATGGTCAAAGAAGAAGACCAAGGCTCAGAACAAAGACTTGAAATTTCCTCCCACAACTGTCAGAGAAGGAGTTATGGAAGGAGAGCATGGCCTGAGGGTCATGGAGCTGCCAGGGTAGAGTCTTAGGCAGTCTCACATTGGAGGCCACAAGAAAGAGTAGTTAGAAGAGGGGTTCTTGAGCCAATGATCAGATTCAAGTCCCTGTTATGCTCATGTGCCAGCTCTGCCCTTGAGTTTTCTCATCTTTAAATTGGGGATGAATCAAACCCATCTCAATGAATGACTGTAGGACCAAATGAATTCATACATGCAAAGTGTTTTAATATGGGCAAAGCACTCAACAAACGCTGCTATTAATTAGGGGGCAAGAAGAGATTGAAGGAGCAACTCAAGGGGCTCCAGAGCATACTACCATGGTACAAAGTCATGTGTTATATGTAAATTTTCGGTGCCACAAAGAAAAGTCAGTACTGGGACAAAGGATCTTTCAGCAAAGCAATTCTTTTTACTTCCTGCAGAAAGGGTATCCTCATTAGCAATCTTGCCATGAGAGTACAACGAACAAAGGAAAATCAGACATATTTATCCCTTATGCATTTGGGGTTGTCCTTACTGCTGTGTCTGATATCTGTTGGTTAGAGCCAGACCTCGTAATCTAAACTAAAATCCGACTGGCTAACAACTTAAAACTTTTCCGAACAGATAAAAGCAATGGAGAACAAAAACAAGTCCAAATAAGGAAGGGGCATAGGCTGCGAGCTGGGACATGCCTGTGAGCACGTCCAGCAGAGATACCTTGGTTAAAGTACAAGGACATAGGATGTACTACGTGCCTGTAAGCATATCTAACAGCCACATAGACAGGGCTTAACAAAGAGCTACTAGCAGAAAGCAAGAAGGCTTTGAATAAAGTGTTTAAAACAAACTGTTATTTCTAATACTTATGATTTTCTTAAATAAGAAAGGAAACTTTGAAGAGGAAAATTTTTACAGCCTGCATCATGGAAGTCCTGGGAAGAGCAGGTAGAATGGAGTCACCATGACACTGAGCCCCGGCTAGATGCCAGGTAGGTAACATGAATTATCACAGGTGAGTCTCACTGTAGTCTCTAGAGGGAATTTCTATGGCCATCCCCACCCCACAGTGTAAGGAGCTCAAGGTCGCAAAAGTATGACCCACTTTTCCTGTTCTGATCTGGACCTTAAGTTTTATTTATTTATTATTTTACTTTTTTGGAGATGAGGTCTTGTTCTGTCACCCAGGCCAGAGTGCAGTGGTGCGATCCTGACTTACTGGTGTCTCCCAGGCTCAAGCAATCTTCCCACCTCAGTCTCCCAAGTATCTGTGACTACAGGCACATGCCACCACACTTGGATATATATATATATATTTGTATATTTTTATTTTTTGTAGAGACAAGGTTTCACTAGGTTGCCCAGGTTGGTCTCAAACTCCTGGTCTCAAGTGATCTGCCCACTTCTGCCTCTCAAAGTGTTGGGATTACAGGCGTGAGCCACCATGCCCAGCCTGGACCTTGAGAATGAAATAGCACTTGGGTTAAAGGCTGGTCTCCCTTAGAGATGGTCGTTTGCAGGGCACCTTCCAAGGGCTAATGCTCTGGCAAAGGCTGGTGACCTTGAGATAAATGAGCCTTGAGCCACGTCCTCAATCAGCCCTCAGGATGAGGGTTTCTGTAGCCTCTCTCTTAGTTGCATCATCTCCAAAACACGACAGGACTGATGCCGGAAGGTCTTTCCAAGGCCCAGACTCTTCCCCTGGCTCAAACACCTTCCGTGACTCTCTGTGTCCTCCAGCCCAGGGTCTGAATTGGCTCTACTTGGCCCAAGTGTTCTGACTGCTTTTAGGGTCTGATCTGTGCCCTGAGGCCCTGTCTCATCCCAGCTTTATCTCCCACAACTGCCTACCCTTTACCTATGCCCTGGTCCTATGGATCCTTTACTGCATATCAACACCCTACATTCATCTTGGTTTTTTGGTCTGAAATGCAGCCCCTCCCTCCACCAGCCCCTGAAACCTAACCCACCCTCCTCCTGCACCCTGCCCAGACTGCAGGAAGTCTTCCCAGGTTACATATCCAAACTGGTCTTTTTCTCCCTTCTCTGTTTTCCTAGATTTGGAGATGGATCTAGTACGTGACTCAAGGTAAGAGGTTGTGTTTGGCTGATATCACCTGTGTCTGTCTGGAGTCAGCTATGAGGATAGAGGCTCCTTGAGCCAGGATTGGTATCTTAGTCAACCCTGGCATCCCCACAGGACATGTGCTAATGGGGAAATTAAAAGACCCCACCAAACTCGTGCCACCATTTCTCGCCGTCTTGTGCCCAGGCCCACCTCTGGGTTGGAGGAGCAGGGTGCTGTGGGAGAGGGAGCAGTGGTCCTGGAGTCAGGGTCTTCAGGTCTGTGCCATCCCACTGAATACACAGCCAGTGACCTTGGACAAAGGACTCCTCCCTCGGGGCTTTAACCTCTACATCCACAGAGTGTAGATATGGCCAGGACCTCCCAAGCGCCTTTTTCGTAACAAAGACCGTAAGTTTTTGGACTTTTAATGTGCACATGAATTCCCTGGAGAATCTGTTAAATTGCAGCTTCTGATTCAGTAGGTTTGCGGGAGGTCCTCGTTTCTGACAAGCTCTCAGGTGGCCTTGATGCTGGTGGTCCGCGAGCCACGCTTTGCAGTAACAAGGGTCTAGACCAGTGGTCCTCAGCCCTAGCCCGGTAGAAGAAGAGTGGCCCGAAAGGTCACTCTTTCCCTCCTCTATTCCCTTCTCCATTTTAAAGTTTCCCTTGGGAGATTGTTAAAAGATGTTAGGATGGCACCCCGGGGCCATTGAAACAGAATTTGTAGGGGTGAGAACTTGGTATCGGTAGTGTTTAAAGCTCCCCAGGTGAATCCTGTGTGCCGCCAGGACTGGGAACTGCTCCACCTCGTGGATGGAGAACTTCAGCAAATGGTTTTCAGGCAACGCTTTTTGTCTCTGCTGCCCCTTTGTGGCCATCTCCTTCATCCACAGTCAGATCTCAAGCCCTTTTCTCTAGAGATGGAAATCGCAGAACAATTAGGAAAATAACGCCACTGCCTGTGGTGGACAGGCCTCCCTGAGACCCCAGCATCCACCGTGCCATGGGCGGGCTCCTCCTCTGCCCTGATGCTGAAGACGATTCCTTAAACAAGGGCCTTGCTCGCAGTGTCCTGGGGGTAGCCCACATGAATAGGGAAAACTCTGGGTGGGGCAGGAACTGAAAACAGCAGGGGGGCCTGCAGCCGTCAACTGAGACAGAGGTTGGATAGAGTACGTCCAGGAGAAACTTCCTAGGAGAAGGTGTGCCCTAAACCCAACCCTCAGCTCTCCTGGGCGGGAGCCACAAGAAGTCTTAGAGGCAGACATGAAGTTTGGGTTGCTTGGCGGTAAGCCAGCAAGGGGCACTCTGGCGCCACGTAGAATTCCCAGGTCGGGTCTCCTAGTCTTCGCCCTCTTGACTGGGAACTGTCCACCTTGGTGCTGGATGCCCCAGGTGCCATGTGGCAGCTCAGAGGCCCTGGGCGTGGCTGTCTGCAGCTGTCTGGCTTCCCTCTGTGCCAGGTGCAGGGTCAAGGACACTCCCAGGCACTTAGCCTGCTGTCGGTGGGATGAGGAGTAGGACGGTTCTAATGCTGCTGCCCATTCAGAAATGCAAAGTGGCCCACTCCATGAGCACAGGTTTCGTCCCTACTGTGCCCTGGCTGGCTGTGTGATCTTGACACATTCATCTCCCCTCTGTGGGCCTGCTTCTCCCTCATCCAATGCATCCCCCAAGCCATGCTGGGCTGTGGTGCTGCTCTCCAGGCAACCGGGAGTTGGACTCACGGTTGCTGGGGCTCATGTTGCCCTTAGGGGGCCAGAGTCTAGGGAATCAACTTTTTTTTTTTTTTTTTTTTTTTTTTGCCTTCTGCTGTAGGGCCTGGTTCTGGACTGAACTTTTCCCATCCTCTTCCCAAAAGCCACCCTTATACAATCATGGGGATGAGATTCAGCTCAGGAAAGGAGAGAGGGCCCTCCTAAGAGATTGATCCTGAATAGGGCCCAGCTGGGGACAGGAAGATCTCTTTTCTAGCCAAGCTCTAATCCCAGCACTCTGGAAGGCTGAGGTGGCAGGATCACTTGAGATCAGCCTGGCCAACATGGTGAAACCCCATCTCTACTAAAAATACAAAAAGAATTAGCTGGATGTGGTGGTGCATGCCTATAGTCCCAACTACTTAGGAGACTGAGGCAGGAAAATCACTTGAGCCTGGGAGGTGGAGGTTGCAGTGAGCCAAGATCGTGCCACTGTACTCCAACCAGTCTCGAAATAAAAAACAAAAACAAAAATCCCTCCCCAAATCCCTTTTCTGTTACTTGACAAATGCACTAGACATCAGGACACGTTAGTACTGGCTACATGACTGCCCTGTAACAGTGAGAAATATCCAGAGATGGGTGCACGTCGGAGTTGAATGGGGTTTGTCCCAGGGAGAGAGGGGACTCAAAGGAACAGCAAGGGGGTTGGGGAGCTTAGCTTTAAAATAATGTTTTGGCCAGGTGTGGTGGCTCATGCCTGTAATCCCAGCACTTTGGGAAGCCAAGGCAGGGGGATCACTTGAGGTCAGGAGTTTGAAACGAGCCTGGCCAACATAGTGAAACTCTGTCTCTACTAAAAATACAAAAATTAGCCTGGGCATGGTGGCGCGTGCCTGTAATCCCAGCTGCTCGGGAGGCTGAGGCATGAGAATGGCTTGAACCCAGGAGGCGGAAGTTGCAGTGAGTGGAGAGTGGAGATGGTGCCAGGGCACTCCAGCTTGGGTGATAGAGTGAGACTCAGTCGCAAATAATAATAATAATAATGTTTTACTCATTTAAAAAATTGGTTTGGTGTACCTATGGCAAATGGCACCTGCTAAATCTGGTTGATTGTTGTTTTCTGAAACACAGATTTTAGACTCAAATATGTGTATTTGCAAACTGGAAGACACATGCACCTCTGAATGCAGTCTGGTGGAATGCAGCTTCTTGATTGCCACCAGCTTCTGACAGAGTTGCAGGTGTTGGGTGGTTTTCAATAGCAATCAGACCAAAAGGGTGACTACTAGGATATGAAGACTGAGCATAAGATTCCTGGGGTCAAATTTCTGAGCTGGGAGTCAGTCCCAGGCCGTAGTGTCCAGCCAGAGGAGGACAACAAGCTTGACTCCTGCATGACCACTAGCTCACCTGGTCCAAATGCAGCCTCTGGCTATGAAACAAAGGCAGAGAGAGACTGAGGGAACCAGAAAGAGGTTCAATGGAGGAAAAATAAGGCAACCTCAGTGATTCACTTTTACTCTCATTTCATTAAGTTCCAGATATTGGCAGACTGCTGGCCTCCCAAGGACCACAGGAAAGGGCCTGGCAGACTGGTGATCCTGGTCAGAGGTGAAGAGGGGCTGATTAAGGGGAGCTGACCGACGCCTGGAGGTTTCCTCCTCAGGAGCGGCAAGCCTGTCAGAGCTGCACCTGGGCCTTTCTGTACCTGGGAGAGAGTCTGGGCATGATTGGCTTCCCACAAACACGTGGGGCTCGAGGAGTGCACTGCCTCTGTTCCACGCCTGACGTCATCCACATCCATGCCTGTGCATCTGGCCAGGAGAGTGACTATCACTGTTGAGGGCGGTGTAATATGGCTGGCTAGATACCTCCGATGGTTTATCTCAAGCTCAGCCTTTGCACTTCACCTGTGTGAGCCAGATGGAAAGCTAGGGTGGAGACAGACCATCCTGGGTAAGCTGGGATCCCACTGTGAGATTCCATGCCATGGGGTGTCAGAACCTGGAGTGCTGGTGGCAGCTGGGGTGGAGGTGGTGTGGCATTCCTGTCCTTTGCCACTCACTGGCTCTGTCACCTTGGAAAAGTTATCTAAACTGCTTGGTGCCCCAGTCTTCTTTGTCTCATGGGAATCTGAGTAGTGCAGACTTAGTTGGTTGACTCTGAGGTTTCAATGAGGTTATACATGCAAAAAGTTTTTTTGGAGCAGCATTCTTTTTATTTAAAAAGATTTTTTAAAGTGGGAATACTCACTAAAAAGAGTACCTGACCTCAATATCTTTGGGTGTCTGGGATTGAGGGGTGTTCCTGAACGGGCATGAGGGATTGATGAACCCTTGTGTAAGAGTTAAAGAGGAAAGAAATGTGAAATGCAGCTTAACAGTTAAAGACAGATTTACTTTAGGTAAAACCTGAGAGGGGCATCTGGCCGATTTTGGACAGGAGTGCTTTCTCTTACAGACTTAAGAGTACATATTGGTTTTGGGATGAGGGGCTTTTCACAAGCTTGGAATGTTTCTGGGTTGGGTGGAAGTTTGTGGCAGGGTTGGAATGTTTCTGGGCAGAGGGGAGGTTATCTTGGGGCTGACATCTTCCCAGCTGGAGTGGGGTTATCTTGGGTCTAGCATGTCTGTGGCTGGGGAGGAGTTTGGAATGTTTCCGGTCGGAGATGTTATTTGTGGTTTATGACCATGCTGACCTTAGCCATTAGGCTGATGCCCTTTGGCTTTAGGTGGTTTTTGATTAAGGTGGATTTTAAAATGAGGTGCTAGTCCATGATGGCGAGGGTCCTGCTCTGTCACCTTGCCCCCCTAAATTGCAAAGCTTTGTTTTTGCGTATGCATATATAAATTTTTTTTTTTCCCCTAGGAGCAAAGGCAATAGCTTGACTAAGATGGTCAGAGGGGTCATGACGTAAAGATTGGATGCCTGGGGCGAGGGGTGTTTCAAGTGCCTTTATTTATACTAGAGCTTCTCACCCTGAGGAATATTGCCATTTGGGGCCAAATCATTCCTTGTTGTTGCAGACTGACTTGTGCATTGCAGGATGATTAGCAGCATCTCTGGCTCTACCCACAAGATACCAGTAGCACTCTCCACTCCATCCCTACCTTAGTTTTGCCAATAAAAAAATGTCTTCAGACATTGCGCAATGTCTTCAGACATTGCGCAATGTCTCTGGGGAGGTGCTAGGGGGACAAAATTGCCCCCAACTGAGAACTGCTGCTTTGTAATGTTCCGAGTTGGAGTGAGCCCTCGATAAGTGGTTACTATTTGCTGTGTTGAAGTTTGGCAAGGTTTCCCTTGTTGGTGTCTTCCTATTTCTCTGCACTGCTTAAAGGACCCAGAGCAATCCTGGGAAAGTTGACAACTACAGCTCTTCCAGACTCCAGCCCCATTGGATATAAACTCTGTCCTCTCATTGGTTGAGGCAGCCTGATCAACTGCAACTTGGTTCTTACTGTGTTTCTCCTTATGCAAGCCTAAACGATCCCAGCCTGGGCAACATAGGGAGACCTTGTCTCTACAAAGAAAAAAAAAAAAGAGAGCGAGCGAGAGAGAAAGAAACAAAACTCAGCAGGGCGTGGTGGCACGTGCTTGTAGTCCCAGCTACACAGGAAGCTGAGGGAGGAGGATCACTTGATGCCAGGAGTTTAAGTTTGAAGAGAGGTATAATTGTGCCATTGCACTCCAGCCTGGATGACAGAGTGAGACCCTGTCTCTCCACACACACACACACACACACACACACACACACCCTAAAGGTTTGTGAGAGCATAAAGTGCAACATAAATCTTTCAGTCCTTTACTATTAGTTTAAAATATGAGCCACAATTAAATGAAACAGTTGGTTTTGTGGGGAGCAAGATCTTGAGGTAGTCTTCATTTGTGGCGAATACATTTCTGTTTAACCACAAGCCTCAGTAGTTCCTCTTTATGAGTAGTTCCTCATTCAGGGGAAAGATTGGAGAAGGTTCTTCTGGGGAAGGACCAGCAGGAGACAGAGGTGGAAGAAGAGTTGGATGCATTTGAAGTCTTCACTAATTAGGAGGTGGCCTAAAAGATCCTGGGGAGCAGAGTGGGCACCTCCTTTTGGCACCCTGGATGTGAGGAGGGTCTCCAGCACTGTGTTGGCTGCTGCTTGGCTGCACTGTCCTCCATGGATGGTTCGGCCCTTCTCTTGTTGGGCTTCATGTACACCTGCTCTAAAAACCTCCCCAGGAATTCCATACAACCCATGGAAGTATTGCTGAGTAGGAGCGAGGAATGTTCCTCCAGATTTTTGAGAAGCTTTCTTTCTGGGTGACTCCAGAGCTTGCTTTGGGGCAGCCCCTCATTCACAAGTTTAGCAGCAGCATAATTGCTCCTTGCTGAGGTTGTCCCAGGAATGGCACAGACACCAGAAGCAAGCTTTGGAAACACAGCTGGTGCAACAAGGAGTGCCTCTGTGCCTTGGTGTAGGGAAGCAGGTTCTAGCTTTTGCCCTGAGTTGGTTGATGGCCCCAGGTATCACACAGAGCATCTTTCTATTACAAGAATCAGCATGAAGTTGAATTCTAGGAGAAATGTCTCAATGGTGTTGGGCGCGGCCATTGGAGCCTCCTTTCCGGTCATGCAGACCTGGCTGTCATTTGCGCACGCAGCTGATCCTGTGAACTCGGTGCTTAAGATTCCGGTTAGCACCTTGTGATACCATGGTTGTGCCACAGAAGGAGGTAACATGTGGAGATGAACACAGCTGGGTGAGGTGTGTGCACTGCAGAAGTGCTGCTGGCTGTTTTCAAGGCATTGAAGAGGCTCTCTGCAGAGGTGGCTGTTATCCCAGGACTCTCTAAATAATGACACTAGAACGTCGGTTGCCACATGATATAGACCAAATCAGTGTTGCAGGTCATCATTGTTATCAGAGATTCTGGTTTCCCATGAGTGTGGTGGCCACGGTGTTGGAGTATCAGATTTGGAGTCAATTGCAAACACGCCTCCAAGAATACATCTCTTAAAGCCAGGCACACTGCACGGAGGATTGTGGTGCGGATTATCCTAGCTGTGTCGAGTCCTCTCATTTGCTGTATATACAGACAGCATAGCCAATGTTGAAGCACGTCCAGCCTCCACAGGTGGGGCCCCAATCTTCTAAATCTAACTCAGGAGAGCCAGGGAGGGATGCTGGAGCTGATGATTGGGCTGACCCTGGATTGACCTCCTTTGGAAATCATGGAAACTACTGGCAGCCTGTGACTCCCAGCTCTTTAGAAGAGAAGGGTTTCTTGCATATATTGGTGGGGCCTGCGCTGTAGGTAATCGGAGGCAGGTGCTGCACTGGAGGCCTCAGATGGCCCTAGGAACTAGTCTTGATGCCTCCGGTCTACGCTGGGCTCTTCCAGGAAGAAAAGAAAGACCCCACAGGTTTGCTGGTTGTGGTTAGCGGGGTGGTGAGGGGGAACCTCACCCAGTACGGGACTGGGGCCAGAACCCTAGGAGTCGAGGGTATCTTCTGGGAAGTCTCTGATGACTGTTGCTTCTCAGGGCTGTTTTGAGGGACACAGTTGGTTGAAGAGTCTTCTTTGGTGTGTTTTCCCTGAAACGTGTCTCCAGTTTGTCCTGAAGCATGTCTCAAGTGACTGTGGCAAGGCCTCTTTTAACATCCTGTGCCATGGAGAGGGGTTCGTGGGCGTTCTTGTTCGGAAAGCAACCTGGAATTAGTTGTGTAAGGCCTTTCTTGTGGTTCTCACTTTTCATCCAGGTCTTGGATTTTCTGTTTGTTTGCTTTCGCTTCCTCAAGCAGCCTCTGCTCTTACTCCTACCTGATCAGGTGTCTGTCCGCTGGCGGGACTTTTTGCCAATGGCCTTCCTGTAGGCCTGTGAGATTGTACCTTCATTATCCAGATGAGCATTGATTCAACACAAGGAGTGTTCAGCCTCTTTCATTGTGATCCTTGCACGGTCACTCCTGCCCAGCTGACCTGGCCTCTCACTTGGGCCCGGGAGGCTGCATCGTTTTAAACCTCCCTCTTTTTTCCTGACTCTGTTTGGACTACAGAACAATGGCTTGCTGCAGACGGCCTCCTGAAGGCTGGTGTGAGGTTTCGTCTTGAATTTTTGGGAGAGCATTGGCTGTACCTGGGCCTCCCTTGTTCTTCCGGGTATGGCTCAGTGACACCTCTTCTTTCCATCTGGAAGGGAAGAGGGCCGCCTCTTTTGATCCATGGCGGACAGTGTTTTGCCCTGGGTTCATCATGAGTGGGCGCGTCAGACTTTGTTCTTACCCTGAGATTCAACTGCTTTCTGACTTGTGGTGCTTTGGATGCTGGGGAGGGTGATGCAGGCAGGGTGGGGGCAGTGAGCGATGGCCAATGGCACTGGAAATTGGGGTGTTGACCCACCAGCTCTGTCCCTCATTGGTTGAGGGATGCTCTGGGTGGGGCGTTCCCCTTTCCAGGATGCGTGGCCTCCCTGCCCTCTTGGGCCATTGTGGGGATTCACTCAGGGTGGTGGCAAAAATATTAAGGGAAAAATATTAGAGAAAGTTACATAATATAGTCACAAACCTTCTTGGAAGGCCAAGAAGTTTGCATAGTTTCAGTAGACGTTTTGGCTGAAGGCAGCCTAAATCCCCTTTACCTTTAGTTAATAAGAAAAGCAAATAGCTAAGGCATGTGAGGGAGTTCATCTGAAGAACTTGTTTACTCACGTGGTCTTAAAACTAACCTTTGAGCCAGATGGCACTCTCAGCGGGAGGTCGACCAGGGGGATTACCCTCTAATGGTGTTTAGGCTCGGAATCTGGCGTTTAATCTTTCTCTACAAGTGTGTTGACTTAGAATCTCTGTTATTAAATCTATACTGAGTAATTGGGGAGACAGCAGACTAGTCAGTGTCATAGAACTGCAACAAGTTACTTGTGAGGAGCTCACGATGCCCCAGCCCACTGGTTCACGGGAAATTTGTGTTTGAGTCCATTTCTTCATGGCCATGCAGCTGGAGTCTTGGGACGGACCCTTTTCCTCCCGTGCTTTTCTTGGTGTTTCTGTAGCTTCTTAACCATGATTGTGGATGTGCTTTGAACTGCTTGGTTCTTGATTAAATATCCTGTCTTCTGAGCAAATATCCTGACTTCAGTGACTTCCCTAAAACCAGAGGTTAAGGAAAGTCACAGTGGAAAGGGAGTCCACGGCTGCCACCTCCTCCAGGACTCCCAGGGCTGCCTGGTGAGTGGGGTGTCTCTCCCTGAGGTGGTGTCTCTGGGTACAGCTCACACCCTTTTGGCCTCTGCCCTCTGGGTGTCCACAGCAAGCCCTGACCCTCTGTCTTGTCCCCACTGTCCCTGCCTTGGGTGAGAGAGGACAATTGCAGCAGAGCCAGGGGCTCTTGGGATTTAGGGTATAGCTCTGTGGTCAGGCAGGACTCTTCACAACTTTTAAAAACTCATATCGAAAACCCTTGCTTTTTTTTCACCTTGCAGTTCAGTTTGCAATTTCTGTTCAGACGAATTTCAGCAAGTTGTTTGTGGGGGTGGATGAGACTCTGGGTTGCTTTCAGAGCAGTTAGTGACGAGACCGATGATGATCCCTGGTCATAACAGGACATGTTAATGGGTCCCAGGCTGGAGATAAGCTCATGTCTTCACATTCAAGAGGGGGCAGGGCTGGCTTCAGGCCCTGAGCTTGGTTTAATGCTCTGCTGCTGTCTTAATGATTAATTAAATAATTAAATGATTATTCATCATTTAATGCTTAATGACTTTTGAAGAAGGGGCCCCGCATCTCCCTTCAGCCCTGGACTTACAGATCATATCTCTGGTCCCAAAGAGGACAGTACCAAGGCAGAAGGCTGTCCTGAGCTGATTGCTGGGGGCTGTGAAGTCCACGGGCACCAGCTCGGCCGAGTCGCAGGCTGGGTTTGAGGAGAGCGCCGAGGGAGATGAAGCGAAGATGAAAAGGTGGGGGACAGAGGGGCTTGCTCACCAAAGGGGTTGGATAGGATGAAGAGGCTGGCGTTTTGGATGAGTTTCTGGAGGGCAGGAGCATTGCTGTGATTATTTGCTGTATCACCAGACGGGACTCCTGCGTGCATGTGGGGGTTGGGCTGCCTTTGTGCCTCACCGTACCCCTGGGTGTGAGGACTTCACGATGCACAGCCTGTACTAACGCTTGAAAAAAAGAAGTTGTCCTATGACAGCTCACAACAAAAAATGTCCTATGAGCAGTGTCACAGCCACCGCACTGTATGACAGTAAGGCATGCTTCTTTGACGAGCAGCAAGTTTCCTGACAGGAGTGCTGGTTACCCAGAGACCAGGGGAGTTGCTTGGTGTTGATGACGAGTATTTCTGTTGCTGGCTTAAAGTGATGGAGCGTGTGCCCTTCGGTGCGTGTTGGTGGGATTGGACTCTGTGACTGTTCTGTGCCTGCAAAGAACTTTTTGCCTTGGGCTCCTGGTGCTTCACTGTGGCTTCTTCGTGTGTCACTCATCCTTCCCCATCACCCTGGGCATGGGGCTGTCCGACACATGAACATGTGCCCTGACCCGGATGAGGGTGTGGTGGGTCTCGCCGTCCACTTCTGCCTCCTTCTGCCTGTGTCTGTACTGGTGTCGTGCTTGCTGGTCGGGCAGTGCTCCCGCTCGGGGCCTGCAACTGGCCCAGTCCTTTAATCAATGTTGGTGACCTCTGATGAGTGTGCCTGCCTCACCACCGACCTTCGCTACCCTGCAATGCTGCTCCTTAAGAGACTGACTCGCCCCTGCTCCTCACCTTGTGTGGATTTGCTGGAGAAAATCTTCCCAGATAATGCTGGGAGCCCAGGGGAGGTTCTCTGGATGGCCTCAACTCTGTCCTGGGGAACTGCACCTGCAGCAGGGGTACCCGGGGGTGGTTTTTCTGTGGGAGGGAAGGCGGAAGCCTCTGGTGCAGAGGGTGAGTTAAGCACACTCCGCAGTACATGGAAGTTCACGATCAGGGGTCTGTGTGATTTCCCTCTCTTGTTTGATTCCCTTTGAACGAGATTTCTCCTATGCCTCCCTCTCCCACTGCAGGCAGTCGTTCCCGTGTATCTTGGGTGCCTTTAAAAAAACACTCTAACAAAGCACCGTTGCTGTTTTCCATGTAGGTACTTTTAATTCACATAGATGATATCATTTTGCCATTTCTCCTCCTCCTCCCTTTCTCATTCAATGTTATGTTTTAAGATGTGACCCTCCTCTGTGCGGTCTTAAAACTTACTGAGATTTCCCAAAGAGCTTTTGTTGATGTGGGCTAACACTGTTGCTGTCTACTGCATTAGACATGGACACACTTGAAAGAATTCGTTTGAAACTAGCAGTGAAGGACTCATTGCATGTTAACATAAATAACATTTTGGCATTATTATGGAGATTGTTTTGACCTCGCAGAATTCCTGTCCTAGTTAGGTGTCAAGTTTGTTTTAGCCTATGAAAGGGTACTGTGAGGGACAGAATTTGGAAAGTGAATTTTATTTATGTTGTTTTATAATACCTGGTTCTGGAAAGAAACTGTGAAAGGTATTACATTTTAGTAAAATCTGCTCTGGTTTCACGAGCTTGCCTCCTTGGTTACTGATGGATACCACTGCCTCAAACAGGAAAGGTGATTTTGGATAGCAAAGGTTCTGTATCATACCAGAATACTTTATGGCGTTTTATGTTTAACTTGTAATGCCCAAGAATAGGACACAACAAAAATTCCTCGCTCAGGAGCAAGCTATGTGCATACTTCTCTGTTTATTTTACTTATTTATTTTGCAGTTCATGTCTGCATAGGCTTTTGAAGAAATTGAGATCCTGTCCACCTTTTTAAAGAGGATGGGTCAATGGTTTTTAGTATATGGCTAGGCTCTGCAAACACCACCCCTGTCTACTGGTAGAACATTACAAGAGGAAAGCCCACACTCATCAGTAGACACTTCCTGCCACTCTCCCGCTACTCCTAACACCTTGACAACCCCTGATCTATTTTCTGTTTCTACAGATTTCCCTATTCTGGCCATTTCGTAGAAATGGAATTATACAATACGTGGCCCTTTATGTCTGACTTCTTCCACTTAGCATAATGTGTTCAAGGTTCATCCGTGCTGGAGCACTATCAGGGCTTTGTTCCCCTTATGGCTGATTGACACACCATTGTATGGGTATACCACATTTTGTTTTTCCATTCATCAGGTGATACGCATTTAGAATGCTCCCACTTTTAGCTATTATGAATGACACCAGAAGCATTTGTGTGTAGGTTTTTATGGGGACATATGTCTTCAATACTCTTGGGTCTGTTTATATTTTAATGCCTTCGTATCAATCAAATGAGTCGCCAAAGATTGTTTCTCACGCACCCATGAGCATGTATTCATCAAGCATCCAAATCTCTGACAACTTTTTAGATGTTGCCTTGCCAAATTAGATAGGAAAAAAATAAATAAATAGAAATGAACTTTGGGGATATCTTGCACACCTACGGTAATTTCCTAGAGGAGCCTTGGAAATGACAGAGATTTGTTCATCCACCTTATATAAAATGAGAGCTGCTAGGTTGGTTTGTGTTCCTATAAGGTTTACGTGAGAAGAATTGTCAAATTGGCAGAGATGCTCAGCCTTCCCCAGGTTAAAGTTATATAGACAAAATGTTATTAATGAATTATTCTGTATTTTAGAAATTGTGTGTTTATGGGAAGTCCCTGGTGATTTGTCAATGGCCTCACCACCGAGAATACCTTTACCCTCAGGGAAAACACAGATCCAGACTGTTGTGAAATAGTTTGTACTGTCTCCTGATAGAGAAGTTTACTATCCTCCATTCTGATGTTATTGGTTATAGTAATAAATTAACCACGGCTATGAAGTCTGTGTCATCTACAGATAGTTTTTGGTCTTCTCTGATGCTCGCTTGAAGGTCCTGCTCTAAGCTACAGGCTGCCGTTGGTGTCATCAACAAAAAGAACAGTTTTAGAGCCTGGTAGTAAATGACTAGATCAGGTACTTCCAACTGTCTGCATTTTATAGACTCATGAGCACAGGCATCTGAGCTAGCATCACTTAAGCAGCTTTCAGATTATAACAGTGGACGGAGTCAGGATTTCTAGGACTCTTTTTTAATGCCTTCATGAAAGCAGAGAATATGAATCCAAGATCCAGTGGAACAAGAATTTATTACATGGGACTGCATGAAGTGCTGTGGGAATTTCATCATAGTTATTTCTTTAAACTCTTGTTAAGGTTGTTTCAATGCTCTTATTTTTAGGCTCTAAGAGGAAAACTTCTCTCTTCTTTGGCTCCATGTAACACACCACAATTTAGTGGACTCTGCTTTTGTATACTGCAATAAAATATTCTAAAATGACATTTGACTTTCGCTGGTGTGCAGGGGTATCTCATTGTGGTTTTAATTTGTGTTTTTCTAATGGTTAATGATGTTCACCATATTTTATATGTTTGTTTGCCACTTGTTTAGGAAGTAAGATTCTTTTTTTTTTTTTTTTTTCTTTTTTGAGATAGAGTCTCACTCTGTTTGCCCAGGCTGGAGAGCAGTGGTATGATCTTGGCTCACTGCAGCCTCCGCCTCCCAGGCTGAAGTGATCCTCCTGCTTCAACCTCCTGAGTAGCTGGGACTACAAGCATAAGCCACCATGCCTGGCTACTTTTTTTGTATTTTTAATAGAGACAGGGTTTCGCCATGTTGACCAGGCTGGTCTCGAACTCCTGACCTCAGGTGATCCACTGTCATGGCCTCCCAAAGTGCTGGGATTATAGGTGTGAGCCACTGCACCTGGCCTAGGGAGTAAGATTCTGAAGGATGCTTTGATGCTATCTGTCCCAGGCTCCCCATTCTACAAATGGGGGACTTGAGATCCAAAAGGAGATGGCTGGCCGTTTTCCCACAGCAAACTGTGGTCTCTGAGTAGAAACTGAGGAAAGATGTGGGGAGGACAGAGCACACTGAGCCAGGCCTCTGGGCAGACTCTGGAGCCCCCGTCTCTTTGGCTTTTCTTCTGCCCCACTGTGGGATTGGTATGTGCAGGTCAACTCAGCACAGCTGCTCCTTTGGCATACAGTTCAGAGGACTCACACCCACTAAACAGGAAAGAGTGTACCTGGTAGGTGCCTTGACTAAGGACTTCTGAACATGGAAGTACCTGAGTCCCTGTGAGCCCTGGGCAGCCACAGAACACACACCTGGAAGTAGAGGCAGCATCTTCTGATCCGGAGGTCAGAAGTCCAAACTGGATCTCACCTGGCTGAGATCAAGGTCTTGGCAGGGCTGTGTTCCTTCCGGAGGCTCCAGGGGAGAATCTCCTTCCCTGCCTTTTCCAGTTCTAGATTCCACCTCTTCCAGCTTCAAAGCCTCATCATGGCTGGTGGAGGGTTTCTTCCATCACATCACTCCTTCACACGGAAGGGCCCCTGTGATTATACTGGCCCACCCAAACAATCCAGGATAACCCCCTATTTTACAGTCATCTGATTAGCAACCTTAATTCCCTTTTGCCACGTGAGATCACATAGTCATCACACCCATGGGATTAGGACACCAACAGCTTTGGTGAGGATTAATCAACCCTCCACAGCTTGCTTGGCCCCTGAGACTTGATGGTTCTGGGGAGGAGGGGTGTAATTGGCAAGGAGGAGCCCTGAAATGGGAAGGTACCCCTAGGTGTGTGGGTTGAATAGATGTAGGCAGGAAGAGCAATATGTGAGTCACTTGTGGGCTTCTACTGGGGGAGCCGCCAAAACCTATCCCACATTGCCAACATCCTATGGAGAAAAATATGGCTGGCGAGGGTGTGGAGTGTAGGGGGTGGCAGAAGGCTGCAGCCTAATCAGACTTCAATGAGAGAGGTGACATTTGAGCCAAGCCTGGAAGGAGAAAAGGAGCCTCGCCGCAGGCTGGGAAAAAAAGTCCAAAGACCGAGCAGGTCAGCAGGGCCCTTCAGGAGCTGGTTCTGGCTACACTTTGAGTTTTATTTCTTGCTTTTCCCTCTGAGCTTCCTCTCTGTTGAGCAGCTTGCAGTTCCCCCAAATGAAACGGGCTACCTCTGGCCTTGGCGCCACTGTTTGTTTGTTTTTTCTAATTTTTTTTTCAGTAATGGCTATAAGCAAGTTGCCACTGTTGATGCTATTTTTTTTTTCTGCTTGTATTGTAAGGCCTCCTAAGGGAGGCCTCAGGAAACTTACAATCATGGCAGAAGGGGAAGCAAACATGGCCTTCATATGGCAGCATCAAGGAAAGGTGCTGAGGAAAAGGGGGAAAAGCCCCTTATAAAACCATCAGATCCTGTGAGAACTCACTATCATGAGAACCGCATGAGGGTGACTGCTCCCATGATTCAATTACCACCCACTGGGTCCCTCCCACGACACATGGGGATTATAAGAACTACAATTCAAGATGAGATTTGGGCAGGGACACAGCCAAACCATTTTACTGCCTGAGATGGTTTTCTTTCCTCTTCTCCCTTCTCCTGACCAAATCCTACGTTACCTCCAGGTCTCAGCTTATTCATCACCTTGCCCAGGACTTCAACCCTGCTCCAAATCTAGGTTAGGGTTCTCTTCCTGGGCTTTCTTTGGACCCACTAGTATCATCTCATCATACTGAGTTGGTAGTTTCCTCATCTCAGTCTTGAAGCTTCCAGCAGCTGGAGATTGTCACATTCACTACTGTGTCCCTAGCATCTAGCATGAGGCCTAGATCATAGCAGGTGTTCAATAAATATGAGATGAATGAACACTCTCTACTATTTATTCGGCCCCTGTGCTTAACAGTACAGCTATTGATAACTCAGGTCACAGGATCAAACTGCCTCTGGTTGAATTCTGACTCTGTGTTACTTTGGGTAAATTGCTTCACTGATCTGTGCCACTGTTTTCTATAAAGAGGAGATAATAGTAGTACCTTTCCCACAGGGGTGGTATGAGGACCAAGCTAGCCAACCCCAGGTATATGCCTACGAGAGAACCTGACACAGGGTATGTGCCCCCAAAACCTGTTCTAATGGTCTCTAATATTTTGTGTGTATGCTTTTACCTGCTCAACTTTTAGCCATCAATTACCCTGAAACAAAACAGAAGAAAACAGGGCATGAAGTCAAGGTCCAAAATACTTTGATCATCAGAAGGGGAGCCCTGATGAGGGATTCCATGGCTCTCTGTGCTGGGCCATTTTCTATTTCCAGAGCAGTTTTCCTGATAGGACACTTGGAGACACCTTCACCCCACACATTCTTTTTGGCTTCAGGTGGGAACTACATCTAGCCACTCTGCCTTCAAAACAACAAGAGCTCCTGCCTCTATATGTGTGTGTGGCTCCTGACCCATAGCCCACCAGAAAATGTGATGGCCACTCCCTCTCCAATCTGTCTTCTCCATCAGATCTGGTCAGTGCAGTGCTCAGCACCTAGGCCACTTTAGGGAACACACAAAAAGGTCCTAATTTCTTTTTAAAAGCCAAGGAAAGATGACATCTTAGGTTGAAGAAAATGTTTCACAACAGAATGTCAACATATTTGTCTTTATACCAATGCAGTCATACAGTATATTTTATGATATTTTTAATGGAGGAAGATGTTCACCAAAGCAAAAGTGCTCAGGGCCCAAAAAAGTCAAAACACAGCCCCAGTCCCTCTGTTCTCTCTTCACCCTTTCCCAGAACTAGGACAAAGAGGGCTGAGAAGTTTCTAATTTGTTATGACTCCAGCAGGATGCGAATATGCCTGGGGAAGAAGGATTTCTTCTGGATGAAGTTCCAGTCTCACTCAACATATCATGCCCAATCCCACGCTCCTCCACATCCACTGTCAGTCCTGAGGTGGTCTCCCAGACCGCTTGTTGGCTACTTGTGTACCTGTGTACACACTGACATACGCATCCTATGCCCTCTTGCAGGTTCACTTACATACATGCCCATGTGTTGAAATATGTACCCATCTTCCATATGCATCTAACATCCCTTCCCCCAAGTTTTTGAATTCTAACATGTTAATTCCTGTTGTCTTGCCCTCTCCTCTTTCAATCCTTTCCGACTGCCAGTGGGCCAAGAGTCAAGAAGACCTGGGCTCTAGTGCTTGAGCTAAATGTGTGTCATTCTCTGCACAACTCTTTCCTTCTGGGTGGTCTTGTGATCTGGAGAAAGATACTTAAACATTATGGCCTCGATTCTTTTTTTATTTGTAAAATGGGGATTTGTTGAGTGACTACTGTTCCCTGCTCTGGGACCTGGATCACTCATCTACTCTTTGGAATTCCCATCCCCTGTCCCATGTGTCTGATTCTAAGAGGCTCATCCCACCTGCTGGCCATGGGTGACTGGTCAGAGGTGAGCATGTGATGAAAGGTGGGTCAATTAGAGCTCCTCCTCTGTGGCATTTTGAACTGGAACTAAGGGAAGAGGAATAGTCTTTCTTTACCAGATGCGTAGCTTAGAGCCAGCGAGTTCATGTGACAAATGTTTATTGAGCACCTACTGTGTGCTTGGCATTGTTCTAGATGATGGGGATACAGCCAGCTAAGGTCATGTTTCCTGCCATATGGAAGACATCAGTCTGAGAAAATAAAGCCATCAGTTAGAGCAAAGCAGAAATAAGAGAGAGAGGAGTCCTGGCAATATTTGAGTTCCCAGTTCAGGTTGTTCAGGAGGCCCTTCCAGACATACGAGATAGTCCAGCTTCTATCCACTAACTCTCTGTTTTGCCTGAGCCAGTTGTACCCGGATTTCTGTCACTTTCCAAAGACCTGACTGCTGCAAAGGTATTGTGTTCTGACTGGCTCATGTCCCACGGTTCTTGGAGTTGTTATTATTTTATGATTCTCTAAAGGATTTCTCAAGCTCAGCTCAGGGTCACATCCACCCTCTTGTCCTGATGGTGGAGTCACTCATTCATTCATGTGCGCACTCTTGCAGCCATGCACTGCTCAAAAACACAGCCCCCGCCTCTGGGAGTTCCCATTATCCTTTTGGAGGATTTGGTTAAGGAGACAACCAGGCATTGAAATCTCAGCCCTCATACATCTCAGCAGTATCTGATACCTTTGATCATTTACCTCATTTTCAGACACGACTTTTCACTTATCTTTCAGGAACCCATGGCTTTCTGGTTTCTCTCTGCCTGCCTGGCCATGCTCTCTTCCCTTCTAGAGCTCTCGCTGTGCGAGGGCCCAGAGATCCTTTCTCAGACCTCCTTTCTAGTATCTCCTGGGGGAACCTCATGCCATTCCTGCCACCTTAAACCCCATCTTTGCACAGATGCTTTACAAATTCATATTTCTAGCCCCAACATCTTCCAGAACTTCAGGTTCACATATATAGTGTCCACTGGTGTCTCTAGTTTCTGAGGATGTTGGGCGTGTTCCCACTGTCCCTCTTCATCACTCTCCACCTTTCTCTGCTTGTTTTCTGTCCTTGAGGCTGGCCTGTGTGGACTCCATTAGTAGGCTCCTGGCCCTCTGGCTTCAGGCAGTGTGGAACCCTAGAAGGAGATGGGAAGGAAGCAGGGAGGAGGGGGTGTGTGTTTACTCCGTAAGAGCTAACCTGGGCTTGGCTATGTGCTTGAACAGAACATGTGACATTCCCTGCATGACTCTACCTTTCTGGGTTCCCCTCATTCCTTTGGGCCTAGGTGTGGTAACAGCACTAGTTACCAGTCACTAGTCACTAGTCACTTCCCTGTCACTAGTCCCCAGTTCTCCACTATCCCTTATGAGTTCCTTGTATTTCACCTGCATGTGTATAGAAGATGTTTGCGAACAAATCCACCTTGAATGATATGATTGGAAGATGCCATCTGTTTTCTGTTGGGACTACCCGGAATTAGTAACTGGTACTGGAGATGGCCCTAGGAAATGGGGTCTGGATATTCTGGGGTTGGGTTGATAAATCATTCAAGAAAGACAGAGATGACCTCTTTGTCAGAGGGAAACAGAACCTGGATTCTTCATCACAGGTGGTGGCTTCATAAATCCTCAAATGATCACTGGTAGGGATGAGGACAATGGGTGAGTAGACGGTAAAGCACTGAGGTTTCAAATGGTTGTGGTACTTAGTTCCTATGACAATTAAAAGGAATTTAAAGATTTTGGGGTCATCTGGGGCATTCTTATGGCTCTAGAGAGTACACATAAGGAAAAAGACATATTTTTTGAGATAGGGTCTCAATCTGTCACCCAGGCTGAGTACAATGGCGTGATCTTGGCTCACTGCTGTGCCTCGACTTCCCAGGTCAAGCAGTCCTCCCACTCTCAGCCTCCCGAGTACCTGGGAGCACATGGGCATGCCACAATGTCCAGCTAATTTTTTGTATACTTTGTAGAGATGGGGTTTTGCTATGTTGCCCAGGCTGGCCTCAAACTCCTGAGCTCAAGCCATCCACCTGCTTCCACCTCCCAAAGTGCTGGGATTGCAAGTGTGAGCCACCTTGCCTGACTGAGAAGTTTTAAAATGACAACAATACAATTAAGAGCACACATGAAGGTTAAGAAGACCTCTAGGGTGAGCTGGAAGGAGTTCCTCATCTCCTGTGGTCCAAGGGCAGATACGGCTGAACTGACAGGGGCTGCAGGTTTGCAGAGGCAGAGCCCCTATCCCAAGGTATGGTGCCAATGGGAAAAGCATGGTGACCTGAGACATGAGGTAGGCAAAGAAATGCGAGTCCCTAGTTTCCCCTGGCCCTACCCGCTAATGTCTTTGAGCCTTGGTTGTTTTCATCTGAAGATAGTATCCATCTTGTAGGATTGTTGTGGAATTAAATGAGGTAGTGTCATCAAAATATGTCTTGTAGACAATCAATACATGACAGCATGAAAAAAAATCAGTCCTCTCTCTATCCTAGGATCTGAGAGCTCTGTGGGCCCAAAGGCCAAGCTGGCCCTACACCAAGAGTCATGATATAGGGTGTTGGGTAACCTGCATTTTGAGGAGGAAAAGTTAACTTTTGGTGGTCCAGAGCTTCCGTCTGGAGGTCCTCTTCCTGCTTGGCGGAGATCACCTGGTCCCAGTGGTGGGGACCCCATTGGCATCTCTACTATAAGGTGGATCCAATCTGCTGGATTTATACCCTCGCTCTGCCCCAGCTGGCCGGGGCTCATTACTAAACCTTTTTATGTATGTATGTATGTATGTATGCATGCATGTATGTATGTATTGAGACAGAGTCTCACTCTGTTGCTCAGGCTGGAGTGTACTAGCATGATCTCGGCTCAGTGCAACCTCTGCCTTCTGGGTTCAAGTGATTCTCCTGCCTCAGCCTCCCAAGTAGCTGGGTTTACAGACGCACACCACCATACCTGGCTAACTTTTGTATTTTTAATAGAGACAGGGTTTCAGCATGTTGGCCAGGCTGATCTTGAACTCCTGACCTCAGGTGATCCGCCCACCTTCGCCTCCCAAAGTGTTGGAATTACAGGCATGAGCCACCACACCTGGCCCAAAACCTTTTTAATCTTCAGTTTTCTTGCCTGGACAGTGCAGATAATCATAGCACTTCTCTTAAAGGATTAAGAGAGATACTCCAGGTCAACAGTTGAGCACAGTACTAATACTGCCCTTAGTAAGACTTCAGTGAACTTGTAAGCTATGCCATCACCAATCTCAGAGACACAGGAACAAACATGAAACAAAGAAGTGACTCAGGTTGGTGAACAGATAGGCAATGAGTGGTGAGTGAAAGCCACAGAGTCTTGGGCGTCCTATGCCCCACTTAGGTGGGTCCCATTGCCCTCCCCCTCCCACGTGAGAATAGGCCCTCCCTTTGTCAAGCAGAGCTGCTAGCTGCAGAGAGAAGTTGACCACTAGACAAGACTGGGTAAGCTTCCACAGCAGAACCTTTCCATTTTATTGTCTGTAAACTCTTCTTTGGTAAACAACACACCCAAAGACAAAAGGAGCACGCCGAGTAAAGAAGGCAAGGAAAGGGCGGGTGCCCTCCACACGCAGGAGCTCTGAGAAGACAGCTACACCATTAGCAAGGTGGTGGGTGGAACCTGGAAGTTTGGGGTAGGTGGTGGCACGGGGGACCAACAGAGGGAGTAAGAGGGAACAGTCCACTCTGTTGGACATAGAAGCCTAAATCATACAGCGAGGGAGCTCATGCATCACAGCGAAGAGAATTAGGGACCCTCCACTCATGCCCCTATGACCTTCTGTGTGTGTGTGATCCACTGAGGCAGAGCAGTCTGCCTGGGCAGGGGTGGGTGCAGGGGGCTCAGGATGTCCCCCCGCCCCAGCAGCCCATCCTCCATCTCTCGTTTCCTGCTCTGCAGGCAGGTGTGTGGGGGCTGCAGGGGTGGGGACGGGGCTGTCACGGTCTCTGGGTCTGGGTAGACTCATCAGGGCAGCAGGAGCAGGGTTTGGGGGAGGTGAAGAAGCAGCCTCTGTCCCCACTTTACATGGGGGGCTCGCTGCAGAGCACAATCTCCAGATCTTTGCGGTAGAGCTTCCCTGCCTCAGCCAAGGACATGACGCTCTTTCTGTAGTTGGTGAGCTGTTGAATATTCATTTCCTAGGAGATACAGGGAGAGGGTAAGAGCAGGCTCAGAGGCTGGCCCCAACCCAAGGAGCCCACGTCCACATTCACAAACACAAACACCCGCAGCTTTCTCTCTTCTCATCCCAGGATAAGTGGCTTAGAAGAATGCAAAGCATGGATTTTGGAGCCAGACAGATGGAGTTAAAGCCTCTCTTGTACTTACTGGCTGCATTACTTTGGGGAGGGTAATCAACCTTCCTATGACTCAGCTGCCTCACCTGTAAAATGGGTACACTAAAAGTGCATGCCTCATTGAGGTGTTGTGATGATTACATGAGGGAATGAGTATAAGCCACACCAGCAAGCACTCGAAAAATAAATGGTAGCTATTGTGACAGTCATGATCTTTGTATAACTTGTATATATTCCTCTACCTCACTGGGCCTCCATTAACTCAAGGCCAATCTGGCTCTCTGCAGGTGATGAAAAGAAGGCCAGGAAAGCTCCCTGGTCTTGCCTTCCAGTCTCCTGGACCACTGTTTACTAAGCCTCATCTATTTAAGCAATGAATTCTTTTTTTTTTTTTTTTTTTTTTTTTTTTTTTTTTTAAAGATTATTGCAATGTGGCCCAGGCGGGAGTGAAGAAGCATAAATAATCACGCCTAAAAACAACAAAAGCAA
>CAUYLG010055868.1:0-38724 GCA_963573385.1 Cacajao melanocephalus | reverse complement strand
GTGGTGGCATATGCCTGTAATCCCAGCTACTCAGAAGGTTGAGGCAGGAGAATTGCTTGAACCGGGTGGGGGGCGGAGGTTGCAGTGAGCCGAGACCACGGCATTGCACTCCAGCCTGGGCAACAAGAGCAAAACTCCATCTCAAGAAAAAGAAAAAAAAAAAAAAAATATATATATATATATATATATATATATATATATATATACACTTTAGTTTCTCTCAGTGAAATTTAAAAAGTGATCACCACCAGTCTGCAAATAGCTTACCTTTTTATACTGTGGGGATGGGGGAGCACTTTCGTAATTTGTCATCAGATAACTTCGACAGGTTATTTCTCTTCCTTCTTGAGTTGAAACTTTAACTTCTATTACAACATACATTCCACTTTTAACCCCTTCTTGCCTGAAACCAGAAGAGCCAAATTTTAACCATATTTGACCTAGCCAACTTATCTCCCTGGGTAAAGTCTTTTCATAATAGTCAAGAAGGATTATGGGAACTACATATGAACATACTTGCTCCCTATGTATTTGGGATATAGAACATATAAATTTACCACATCAAAAGTAAGCTTAGCGTTTAAGCTGGGTGCAGTGGCTCACACCTGTAATCCCAGCACTTTGGGAGGCCAAGGTGAGTGGATCATTTGAGGTCAGGAGTTCAAGACCAGCCTGGCCAACATGGTGAAACCCCATCTCCACTAAAATACAAAAATTAGCCAGGCGTCTTGGTGAGCACCTGTAGTTCCAGCTACTCAGGAGGCTGAGGCTGGAGAATTACTTTAACCTGGAAGGCGGAGGTTGCAGCGAGCCGAGATCCCACTGTGGCAATCCAGGCTGGGAAACAGCAAGACTCCGTCTCACAAAAAAAAAAAAAAAAAGTAAGCTTAGCTAGCATTTCAGTTAGAAGGCCTGAGACATATTATTACTTGTTATACTCCTAACAGAACTCTCCATATTTATCTTGTCTTAAAAGAGACTTCAGTGTAGTTTTTTCCCATACCCCTGAAACATTGTTTTTTGGGCTACAAAAATAGATGGTGTTTTGACAGCAAGAAAAAGGGTAGAGAGGATGGCTCATTCTCCTTCACAAGTGAGGTAAAGTATCGGACATGTGAAATAATCCTCTCTTCTCAAGGCCTACTCTTTTTTTTGTAAGTTTCTTTGTATGAAATGCCGCACAACTCTGAAAGTTCTAGTTATAAAAAATATCAAAGCATTCCTGATATGTTGTCAAATGCTTTTACAAAGTGTTATTTACTGATTCACCTGCCATCTTAAATAATTGTTCTTTAAAAGCTAAATTCAAGTACTTTCCAAGTAAAAAAAAGTAACAGTTACAAAAATCTTCATGTCTTTTCACATTATGAAACTACAAATAAAAATTATAAAAGACAATAGAATGAAAAATAAGGGCTTCCATCTTTTACATAAGAGATTACAAACATCGCCCCAAATCTTTATCAGAAAGTGTAGCCCTTCTAGACTTTTTAGCAAACTCACATTATCATGCCTTTTATGTTGACTCTAAAAGTATAAAGACTATGTCTGTAGTATGTGGTTTTAAAAAACTAACACACAGATATACATCCTCACATATAATCTGCTTTCTGACTTAGTTATTGTTTAACTTATAATTAGAAGCCACCTACTCATCCAGAGAATTTAAATTGCTTTTGTTCATTTTCCATACTACTCCCCACACTTCATCGCCAGGACTTTGAAAAATGGTGGCTATACCTCCATGCCAAGTTTGACTTGTTTTGCCTTGGGAATTGCCAAAGTCAAGCTTAAAATCCTACAAAGGAAATCAAAGTGATATGATCAATACCCACTTGAACCCAAATTTCCCTCCTCAAAATAAAAAGGATTTACCTTGAACTCCATGAAATTAAAACATTCAATAAACTGAGTTCCTTCTATGCGTAAGAAGCTGTGGAAAATATAAAGTTAAACAGACAAGGACTCAGATCTCAAGGAGCATGTTTTTTTTTTTTTTTAATATTTTTCGTTAAAAATGAAACACATACTGAATATGTATAGACGTCCTAACAAAAACAAAAAGTTTAAGGAAAAAAAAATCCCATAACCCCAATGCCTTAACACAACTGTTTTCATTTTTGCAAATTACTTCCCAGTCTTCTTACATATACATAAATTTTTACTTAGAGACAAGCTAGGGGATGGCTACATGTGGGTTATAAGAATATTCTATCTTCTTTTATGTCTGTAGAGTATCCTACCAGGATATATTACCATGTTTGCCCTGAGGGACCTGGCATTTGAGGATGAATGATTTGTGCACTTATGAATTTATCTACAATAATCTGTATGTACAGAATGGAAAACAACTAATTTATCTACAATAATCATAAGAGCAGCTAACACTAACTGCAAATGGGAAGGACATTTCAGCAGGGGATGAGCATGCCCAAAGGCATGGATAAAAGATTGTGTTTTGGGGGCCAGGCGTGGTGGCTTATGTCTGTAATCCCAGCACTTTGGGAGGCTGAGGCGGGTGAAATCATTTTGTGTGCAGTGCTACTAGCATGATATGGACCATTCTCTTTTATCTTGCTAGCAACTTTCTTATACCTATTTTACAGCAATAAACACTGTGGGTTAGGAGATAAGCAACCTGCCTAAGGTTTTAGAACTAATAAGTAATGAAACTAGGTTTCTAGTTTAACTTCTTTCCTCACAGAGGTGGGCAACCAGGGGATAGAGTCCTGGGGAAGATTAAAAATCCTTACATGAAAACAAAACCTTAAAAAAACAAACAACAACGACAACAAATAAGCAACAGAATCCTTATGTGGCTTATTTGGTCTAGAAATATTTCTTTCCATCTTTCCAGAGTTTAGTTTCCTTATAGACAAATTTAAAAGGTTGGACTAAATGATAATTCTAGGATCCTTTTCAGGTTTATATTTTATCCATGTCACTTATATTTTCTCAAAAAACTTGTCAGATATCTCAGAAGTAGGGTTGGTTAGAGCAACCAGTACCCTTTATTCAGCATAAGAGATATTCTTCTAGGACCCCATGTCCCTGGCAGGACATCAGGAAATCTGATAAAAGTTACAATTCACGCTAACTCGTTGTGTATTGCTAAATCCAATAAACAATTTTCATTCCTTTTCTTGTTCCCCTTCTCAGCGGAACATAGGTGACCACCTTCTCCTTATCTGCCTTTTTCCTGATTTCAGGCTGTTCCTTGATCTCGATCTCCTTTGCCAACTCCTCCTCCACTACCTGATTTTTAAATGTTGCAGTTGTTCAAGGCTCAGTCTAGGGCATGGGTGTCCAATCCTTTGAATGCAGGCACTTTTTTGCTTACCTGTGGTGGCAGAGATCACGAAAATTTATGCGCGGGCCTTTTTTTTTTTTTTAAGCTCATCAGCTATCGTTAGTTTTAGTGTATTTTATGTGTGGCCCAAGACAATTCTTCTTCCAATGTGGCCCAGAGAAGCCAAAAGTTTGGACACCCATGGTCTAGGCCATTTTCTCTATTCATTCAGCAATTTGCCTAAGACATTCTCATCCCCTCCAATGGCTTCAAATATTCTGATCATCTTTAAACCCAGACTAGATCTCTCTTCTGGGCTTCAGAAGTGCTTAGAATAGGGCCTAGCACACAGTAAGTACTTAATAGACGTTCACTAATATTATTCTGTTCACTTGACTGTTAAGCATTTCAAATTCAGAATGTTCAAACTGAACGTACAATTTTCTCCTCCCAAACTGGATTTTCCCCTTCTCTCTGCAAACTTCACCTGCATCTACCTAGTGTCAAAAACCTGAGTCATCTTTGCTATTCTTTCCACACTCAATCACGATCATGACGCTTTAACAATGTTATCTCTGAAACAGCTCTCCTGCCACCACCCTAGTTCAAGATGCCATTCATTATCTTCGGCATAAATTGCTGCAAAAACTTCCCGAACTCTCCACATCCACTCTTCTCTCCTTCAAATCTATTTTCAGTGTGACCAGAATGACCTTTCGAAGATAGAAATCTGAGCTTTCATGTGCTTTAGTTCTGCAGTGTTTCTTATTTGGCTTCTGTGGTCCTGGAAGATGTGGCCCTTTACTAAACTCCAGCCACATTGACTGAAAGATCCAGCTTCCTCTTTCTTCAGGTCCTTTGCGGAAGGTGCTGTTCCCTGTTTTGTTTGCTCCCCACCTCTGCAGTCACTCAGGTCTCAGCTTAAAAGTCACATTTTCAGGGAGAGCTTTCCTGAGCATCCTGGTTAGGTCAGGTTCTCTGGTTATACACCCCATTGCACCTTGCATCCCTCCTTTTTAAGATGGGCCATATACCTGTAACTGAATAATCCCTTGTTGGAGATCCCTTCCCCTGCCCTGTCTATAAGCATTTGGACTCCCTTCCTATAGTTGGGAAATCCCTACTTTATGAGTTTGGGAATAGGGAGTACCAGAGCCTGACTCCCATTTTTGAGGCTTCAAAGGCTAGAAGTTGGTTCTCTCAGTTTTGCTTAAAGTCATGGCATGGCTATATCGCCAAAACTTAGCCAATCAGGACATTCCGGGGCTCTCAATTAGAAGCTAGTGCCCAAGACAGCAGGGACTCGAAGGTGGCTGACACATCTGGGTTTCAGGAACTGCAGGGACGTACAGAGGCAGGCAGTGTCCTGGCCAGGTGGTGGTGGTGGTGGACAATACAGCATCCATGTTTACCAAGTTCAGCAGTGGCTCAGCAGAGGCTCCGTGGGCTGGTTCTGTTGTGTGATGCCCACTGTATTACAGTTGCTGCGCCTCCCTTTATGCCTGTCCATTTTGTCAGCTTTGTACTCCTGCCTTCCTGGTCATTCTGTGAGCTCTCCAATAGCCTTTCAACACATTCTTTTTTTTTTTTTTTTTTTTTTTTTGCTTAAATCAGCCAGTTTCTGTTGCTTGCAACTAAGAACTCTGACGAGGTTAGCAGAGATCATGTTTGTCTCGTTTGACGCTGTCAAAAGGTTTTGTACATACTCTATTGCACCTCTCTCCTACAGACTGAGAGGTCCTCAAAATAGGCACTTGACTCAATCATGTTTGTATACCTATCGTTGAGTGCCGGAAGAATATGTGCTAAATGAATGAATGGACTGAAGAGCAATGATTTACCGAGACGGGTTATAGTTCATCCGGCCCGTTGACGTAACTGAGCACAGCATTATCAGGAGTATGATGCTTCCAGCTTTCAGGGCCTCTCAGATGAGGCGCTGAAAGGCAGGTAAACGGATTTTCACAATGCCAGGTGAGAAGTCTGTAACAAAGGTATGTACAAAACACAAAGTAACTAATTCCCTGACTCGAGTCAGAGAAGGCTTCTCAGAAGTACCAACTGAATGCAATCTGTTAAGTTAGTGGACAAGAGGCCAAATCGGTGCAGAACAAGCAGCCGGTGCAAAGGCCAGGCGGGGGAAAGCTCTGGGCAGCCCGAGAGGGCACCGTGGCCGGGGCAGCGCGGCTGGGCAGTGGGCGCAGCGGAGGAAGTGGACCTGCCCAGGAGGCGGAAGCCGCGTCCTGGTACCCTCATCAGGAAGAACTGCATTCCTGGCCCGATCGGCCACGTGTGCCTCCGAGGAAGCGCTTTCTGGACATCCTGGCCCCGGCGTGGGTAGCGCGGGCGGGGGCACTCACCTGCAGGCGGGCCACACAGAAGAACGCCGCCGACGGGTTTCGGAGGTGGATCCTCTCCGTCAGCAGGTTGCTGCCATAGGCGAAGTATAGAAAAGTCTCCTCATCCGGGCCCCGGACGTCCTTGCAGCCCGAGTTCGCCATGTCCCGCTACACGCCTGCACCGAAGCCTGGAGCAGAGCTGTAAGGAGCGGCCAGAGAGTGCAGCACGGCGGCCCAAAACCCCGACACAGTTAACAGCCGCGTAGCAGCCAAGGGGTTAGGGGACTGGCGGGAAGCGTGGGCCGAACGAGTCGGGAGCGAGCGCTCTTCTGATTGGTCGCCGTCCCCCACCGACCTGAGTCGCCCCCTTTGATTGGCCATTCCCACGGCCTTCTCTCCGCCTTCCGCAGAGACTCAGACAGCCTCAGTCCCTAAGCGACCTGGCGCTGGCTCCTCATTGGACATGATTCACTGATGTCCCGCCCCTCCTTGCTCAAGGCTACCTCTGATTGGGGGATGGGCAACTGCGTAGAGGAGGGTCGGATCCGACCGGCACCTGCTGAAGGTCGCGGTGGGCGAGTGGTTTCTGCCCTCTGGGCTGCGCACATGTGGTTCTTTGGTACTTTCTGAGCCTTAGGGAACTCTGGTCAGATCTGAGGTGAAACTGCAGCCCTGACCATTCCATCAACGGCTCCCTCACCTAGCAGCTCTCCCTGTCCTGCCTTCCTGGCGTAGAGGAGTCGGGCAAGATGGTCCGTTCACCCTTTCCGCTGGTTCCCATACCCCCCAGCCCTGGTCATCAACCTGACCCCTTTCTAGGGACCCGTCGCCCCTGGAGGGGCCCCTCTGAATGCCTGGGACTCCTTTCCCTGATGGAAGTAACATGCTTTCGGTTACTTCCCGACGCTGTCGTTTACTAGCCGAGTAACCTTGGTCACTTCTGGTCTCCATTTCCTCTTTTTAAAAATTGGGATCATAATATAAGTTAGGGTCACAGTAGAAAACCCTATATTGTGTTTGGTTCCCCCCCACACACACACACACATCCTGAGTGTACTTTTAAAAACCTATATTGTTCATTTTTAATGAAAATATGAATATGAAGGGCGTAGGAGCATTGTCTATCCTTGGAACCCAGCTATTGATCTCTTAATACCATCCCCTACTAAAAGTTACCAAGCACTCCTTCGAGAAATGACTGATGCCAGGTCAGGAACTGGGAGTGAGTGAGGACAGCTTGGAACATCTTGTGTCAAAAAGTCAGGACGCCTCTCGCGACGAACAAAGTCCTTCTAAAAGGACATGGGAACCAGCTTGAAGTCTCCCACTGGGAACAATTTGAGAATCAAAAATAACAATGATTGCAAGCTGCAAAATGATTGAAAAGTTTAAACATAAAAAAGCCATTTCCCCCAAAGAATAATACAAATTAAAAAAAAATTGACTTTATTTGCCACACTACTGGTGGTGACTATTATACCAACTTTGCAAGGTGATCATTTAAGAAAACAGGTATTCCGCCTTTCTAGTAGCACCTGTATTTCAGGGTAACCGAATAGCAGTAGTTGATGAGGAAACAGTTCTCTTTACAAAAGTATGCCAACTAAATAATCCTAAGTGAATAATAGAATTTTATAATTGATTCATGTCAGGATCATCAATGATATCATTTGGTGAAAAGGTGATAGGGAACAGGATAGTCACCTGATGCCAAATTATTCCTGGGGATTACTGCTGGTTACATTTTTACAACACAGGGAAATCTTGTCCCTCCTACCTTAACCCAAATCAATCTTATCACCATAAAAGTGGCCCAACCTGACATTGTCTCTCAATTTGATGCAGTATGAAGCGCCAGCATCATCTATGAAGTATTGTTTCCAAAAAATTTTAACCTCAATATTATCAAGCCTTTAAATCTATCTTTCTGTCTCAGGAACGGCAAAGATAGAAAAATAAAATGACACCAGGAGGAAACAATCAGAAAAACCCAGAATAAATGGTGGAACATCCTACTGAACACATGGGCCAGTCTGTTCAATAAGTCAGTGTCATTAAAAAAAAAGGCAGGATTGAGGGATGGCTGTTCTAGATTAAGAGAAATTTAAAAAACATAAGCAAATGCATGGCTTGTCCTCTGTTGACTCTGGTTTAACAAACCAGATATAAAAGATATTTTGGGGACAACTGAAGACATTTGAGTTTTCACTGGGGTATTAGATGTTATTAAGCAATTGTTATTAGGTGTGATAATGGTATTGTGCTTTGGTAGAAAAATGTCTTTATTTTTAGACATACATACTGACATATAGGGTTGAAATATTTGATATTTATATTTTAAGATAAAACAATAAAAATACAGAAAGTGTTAACTGTTAAAGAGTGATGTACATGGATATTCATTATATATTTCAATCTATATATGTTTAAATATTTTCATATTAAAAAAAGAACAAGGAAAAAGGTGATATGTGGAAAGCACTTGCCATGTAGTGAGCACTCAATAAGCAATAGCATTATTATTATATAACCTGCAAATAGGAAGACAATACCTCCTCCCACCCCTCAAACATCTAGGCAGAACTTGAAATATGCACTTGGTCATTTCAGGGAGCAATTTGCTTTTCTTGGCAAATCATGTTCTATTGCACCATAAATTCTCAAGGGTCCTCCTTGAACCCGGGAGGCAGAGATTGCAGTGAGCCAAGATCACTCCACCACACTCCGGCCTGGTGACAGAATGAGACTCCGCCTAAAAAAAAAAGAAAAGAATTTAGGCCAGTGCCTGGCATTTAAGAAGTGCTCGATGAATGTTACCTCATATTAACCTGGCTTTGGTTAAATTTGAAAAAACAAACACAAAAACACAAGTAAGTTTGTTAACTACTGCCCCTTGCTGGCCAACCTGGGTCAGTACACTGCCATCTCTGGGACGGTAAATAAACAAATGCTTGGAGTTAGGAAAGATTTTCAGCGTGGAGGGTAATATTATGGCTTAACTTATGAATATTTTTGCAAATATATTTGCAAAATATATTTTCAAGCGATTCTCCTGCCTCAGCCTCACGAGTAGCTGGGATTACAGGCGTGTGCCACCACACCCAGCTTTTTTTTTTTTTTTTTTTTTTTGCATTTTTAGTAGAGACGGGGTGTCACCATGTTGGCCTCGATCTCCTGGCCTCATGATCCACCTGCCTTGGCCTCCCAAAGTGCTGGGATTACAGGTATCAGTCACCGCGACCAGCTTCACTGGCCTAAATTCTTAAATGTATTAGCTCGTTTAATCCTGAAAACAGTCCTATATGGAAAGTACTGACATTATCCTCCTTTTACAGTGAGGAAACAGGCATAGTAGGTCAACTAGCTTGCCTCAGGTTGTAGTGAGCAATGACTGAAGCAGAGATTCAGCCATGCAGTCTGACTCTAAGTCATTACTGGGTACTGCTTCTCAAATTTCTAACATTTGTAAAAGCTTGGTGCTCTAGATATACTAGTTATGAATAGCCCACTTGCAAGTACAATCGTTATACTATCTACAAGATTATGAAATAATGATTCCAGCCTTCAACCACTTGATAATAAAGACAATGAGATCAGATTTCTTCTTAATGTCATCTTTTATTTTTATTTTTTGAAACAAGGTCTTGTTCTGTCTCCCAGGCTGGAGTGCAGTGGCACAATCATGGCTCACTGCAGCATCGACCTTGCAGGCTCAAGTGATCTTCCCACCTCAGTTTCTTGAGCAGCTGGGACTACGGGTGCGACATGCATGTCTAATTTTTGTACTTTTCGTAGAGATGGGGTTTTGCCATGTTGCTCATGGCTGGTCTTAATCTCCTGGGTTCAAGCGATCCCCTCACCTCAGCCCCCCAAAGTGCTGAGATTATAGACGTGAGCCACCATACTGGGCCCCAAATGCCATCTTTTAATCCAGTGGTCTTTAAAGTTTTTTGATTGTGTCATTAAAATTTTTTGAACATACAAAATTGTATGTTAATATTAATATATGATTATAATAGTATATAATTATACATGTATTACTATATAAAATACCTTCTATAATATCCACAAAATAGAAATTTTAAAATTAAAAAACTATTTTAACTGTCATTAATTGTGGTAGTTTCAATCAATCCTTGGCCAATCTCAAGGCATGTAAACACATAAGTCAAAGTTAATTATAAATTATAGTGTATGGAAATTTTTATTGCTAACAGCCCTCCTCCGTGGAGGACTAAATTCTTATATGTATCATTTTGGCTGACCTTGTCAGATCTTACTAGATCACCATTAATTTTACACCACAATGAATGTGACGAGGAGCTTGTACCAGAAGTATGAGAAATGTTGGCTCTGTCCCTTTCTTTTTTTCTTTTCTTGTGCTTACAATTTTAATAAGAGTTCCAGTCCAACTCTTTGCAGAAATCTTTTTAATCATGTTCCTGTTTTGTGAGAGTTAATTCTCTATAAATCTGTTTAGCTAGGAACAGATAAATGAAGTAAATACCAAGATAAGGAAAGTGGCTGAATGAGGGCCAGAGCCACCATCAGCCTCTTCCACTGGGGAGGCACTCCCATTCCTCCCCAGGACAGCTTTTATGTGACAGATGATGACTGCCTGGCTAACTGAGGATTCTACTGTTATAGTAAAGCAAAATTCTTATATTAGTGTATATTTATTAAACATAGCAAAGTGTAGGAAAGCAAAATTCTTTCTAATATTTTAGATTAAAAATAAAAAGAGAATTTGTTTTGACATCCCAGCAGATCAACTTACTCGTCCACTTTCAATAGCATTGTAATCAGTTTTAACATTTACCATTTTCAGAAGAACATTTCAAGGAAAGATGTTTGTACATCACAGCAAGTCTAGAGAGTTGTATGGTAGAAAGGCTATGTGTCTGCTGAGGAAAGCCAGGTGTCTGTGCAGGCAATGCCATTCAGGGACAGTAAAACTCTAGCGGTATAGACAGAGACTGGGTCTCATGAGTCTGTGTCTTAGCTCTGTGGGCTGAGAAACACAATCTTGTTGGTACTGCCAGAGGGAGCAGATTCACACTAAGCAGACTCATAAGAGATGGATGTACACATCAGAATGCCAGTTTGTTGATGTGCAATGAGAACTGTAACAGACAAACCATGTATTTGTGTTCACAAATCAATGCATTTTCTTACGCTAGGAAAATAAATCCACATGAGGCATGAGCTTATTAGCATGTTTGAAGCTCAGGAGGTCTGGTGGGTAGGGCAGAAGGAACAGAAGCAGGAGCAGTCAGAGATGAGGTAGAGAGACAGGCAGGGGCCAGGCCATGTGGGCCCTTAAGGCCATATTAAGGAATCTAGATTCTACTCTAAGAGATCTATTGGGGGTGTTTTAGGTAGGGATATAATCTGAGTTTCAAAGGGATAATTCTGCATGCTGAGTGGAGAAGCAATTCTAAGGGGATAAAAATGATAGTTAAGAAATAAGCAAAGACACTGCTGCAGAGATTTTGACAAGAGTGGACGGTGGCTTTGGACTGGGGAGTGAAGCTGGAAAAAGGACGGATTTGGGATGCCTTTTTTTTATGGAAGAGCAGTCAAGACTTGTTGAGAGGCTAGACAGGTGATTCTATGCTTACCAAACAAACTTCCAACTGTAATTTGTCTTCTTAGCAGGTTTTCCTTCTAGAGAAGGAAGCACTGGCCAGGGAACATAGGGATCTGATATTTCTGCCGGTTCCAGTTTTCTTCCCTGAGAATGTGTACCTGAGTCTAAGAGGGATGGGTCCCTCTCTCTCTGAACACCTAGATCTTTCAGACAGTCTGAGCTGGTCCCAGCTCTGGTAGACATGTGGCTGAGAAGTGGAGGAAGACAATATGAGCCACAGAGAAGGGGAAAGCCGACCACAGCTCACGCAGAGAAGGGAGCTAGAGAAAAAGTCCTGGGCACATTTGAGTGCTCACTCCAGCTGTCAAGACCCAGTGGAATTTCTCACTGTAGGTTTCACAGGTGCTTTCCTAAGTCTTTCACTCTAAACCACACTGGGAATGAAGTACAGATTTGTATTCAAGGTATATATTAATAGTTTACGTGGAAAGCAGTGTATCTAATTCCACAATAGCATTTTAGAGTGTATTTTAAAGACATCTAGCTCCCAACGTAAAATATTTGGTTATGCCTGCATTAAGGTAAGTAAATAGATAAATGTATACGTGATCTAGAATACAGAGAAATCGTCATTAATTATATATGGTCCCAGGTTATACAGGCAGTATGAAATAACTATTAACCTCCAATAGCCACAAGGATGTGGGATGAGCAGTTATTGAGAAAGATTTGTGTTTGTTTCCTAAAACTGAAAATGAGTTACCTTTGACTTGCCTCTCTCCTTCACACCCTATCTGCCATCAGTCAATCAGGTCTGTGGCTACTCCCTGCACCCCACCCTCCTCCACATGCCCACACACTTACCCTCTCCCTGCCATCCTCATCTCACTCTTGGATTACTGCAACAGCTTCTGGGGTGGTTTTTCTGACTCTGCTTTTCTATGGAGATGGGGTTGCAGGGGAGGACAAGAAGAGGGCAGGAATCACATAAGGACATCACAGAGGTGGCTTTGGGAAATGGCTTCAATTTCCGCAGAGCAAAGGGTTAATATCAGGAAATGGGAGATGATTAGCATCGGTTCTGGGAGGGCCTTGAGTTTTGCACCAAAAAGTTCAGACTATTTGGTGGCCAAAGGAGAGTCATTTTTGACTTTTGAGCAGAGACGTTCCCCTGTATGCCACTGGAAAATCAAACTTGTGGCTGTGTTCAGGATGGCTTGGGAGGAAGTAGTGGGAGAAATGGCAGAGTGCTGAATACAAGGTCACTGCAAACAGCCAAAGTCAAGAAAGCCTAAGCCAGGGTAGCAGTCATGGAAAGGAAATGAAGGGCGGAAAGGAGTGGAGGCACATTGTTTAAATTTGATTTTATCATCTCACTCCTATCTATAAAAACCTGTAGAGGCTGTCTTTTATTCATTACCTTGTCAAATTCAGGCTCTTATGCAAGCCCTTCATTATCTGAGTCTCTCCTATCTGGCTAGTCTGATTTCTCAGTAGGTGGTAAGCCCTTTGGAGGCAGGGACCACACCTTCTATTTATGTATACTATAGAGCTTACCACAGCACAGATGAATGATGCATATTTGCTACTTAACTGAACCAGAGCCAAAATCTCCCCTGCTTCATGCAGGCTTCCATATCCTTTTCCTCTATGGTCTTTTCCCCAGCTTTCCTTGATTTACTGAGGGAAACTTGTTCTTTAGCTTTGTCTTCAGATGTAGACATTTATACTAAGGCTTTAGCATATTCTGAGCAAATTTTGTTAGACATAGTGGTATTTATATTTATATCTCTTTCAGCTTATGGTTTGCCACATGGCAGGAAACATGCCAGAATATATAAAATCAGAAATGTTCTGGGGAAAAAAAAGAATGTATTAAAATTCCAGTATGTTCAACAATCTATATTCTTGTTTTGAGGGTAACTTTGAAAAGTAGCCCCAATGTAGTTTATTATTGAGTGCACTTAACTCACACGCTTCTTTGATATCTCTGTATCTACATTTCTATTCAGATCTACAGCTATACACTTTGGAAAGGCAAATATCAAAATGTTAGCCGTGATTGCCTATAGGAAAAGAAATGGAATTGAAGAAGTGGGAAGAAGAGCAGCAGGTTGAACAAAAAGCTTTTATTTTTTAAATTCTGTATTCTTTTGTATTTTTGGCACTTTCGAGCATATATTCTTAGGTTACTTTTTGTCTTTGTTTTTTCCTTTTTGTTGTATTGATTTTATTTTAAAATATACTATTAATTAAAATATATATATTAAAATTTCAGAACAAAAATTCCTATCTTATGGAATTTGGGCCAATATCTAGAAATCTAATGTCAAGAATCCTCTTGACATTAGATTTGGGCCAATATCTAGAAATTCCAGTATGAATCCTCTTGACATTAGATTTCTAGATATTGATGACCAAATAAATTGCCCAGAGGGAAATCAGGCACAGTGAATACATTCCCAAGTAGTCCTGCCTCTCAACACATCATTCAGAGAATTAGGCCACATCAAATCAACCTTGCTGTATGGAAAAATACAGTCTCATCCTGAGACTGCAGAAACTCATGGTGCCTCCCTCTTTGCCCTTTGAGATGTCAGTGAATAGAATAACCAGAATTTTCCCAGTCTGGTTTAGGAGAAGGCCACACGTGTTCTAGGACAATGACCTGCTAGATCCCACTGCCAACCTTAATAGTCACTTTTGAAAAGTCCTGGAAATACAATTCAGCGATCTCGATGTCATTGACCATAGCTATATTGGATTGAGATGTATCAATCCCAAGATTCACTATTGTTAAAATCTGACAAACTGCATCAGAGTTAATACATTTATTCTCTTAGCTTATGTATGCATGGTATTTATAACACTTTAAATGTAGTTGAAATTAAAATGTAAAGGAAAATTTTGCTGCACGCGTCTATGGCCAACAAGAGCAGTAGTAACATTTTAAATGAGAATACAGATTTACTTAAATGAAAATCCCAATGTTTCTCTTGGGTAGAGACCTCATTCTTTCCTTCCTAGAAGGAACTGTAAACTCAGTCAATTCTTAATATCTTGTAAAATAATTAGACGAGAGCCAAGTGTTTTCTTAAAGCCCCTCTACAAAGAATGGCTTTGGAATGATGCCTAGAAAACATTTATGGAGTGTGAGAGCTATGCTTGCATTGCATTATTTGCTTAATTAATGTGCTTGGATTTTGTGTTTTCAGTCTATTCAACAATATTTAATCAATTATTAAATTTTCTTAGAGACATACACTTTAAATGAAGCATTTTAGTTGACTGTTTTTTTTAAAACTCTGTGCTGGGTGCAGTGGCTTACACCTATAATCCTAGCACTTTAGGAGGCTGAGGCAGGAGGATCACTTGAGGCCAGGAGTTTGACACTAGCCTGGGCAAATAGCAAGACCCCACCTCTAAAAAATTAAAAATTAGCCAAGCATGGTGATGCAAGCCGGTAGTCCCAGCTACTCCGGAGGCTAAGGTGTGAAAGATGTGAGTATTGCTTGAGCCCAGGAGTTTGAGACTGTAGTGAGCTATGATTGTACCACTGCACCCCAGCCTGGGTGACAGAGCAAGACCCTGTCTCTTAAAAAAGAAAAGAAAAATAATAACAACAAACACCCACTGAATGTTTAAAAATCTTTCCAGAATAGCTGATCCACTGATTTCCACCTTTTAAAAAAATGTTATCACTGGCCAGGCACGGTGGCTCATGCCCGTAATCCAGCACATTGGGAGGCCAAGGCAGGTGGATCACTTGAGGTAAGGAGTTCGAGACCAGCCTGGCCAACATTGCAAAACTCAGTCTCTACTTAAAAAAAATAAAATAACATATGTATATATATAACTTTCTTTCTTCACATGAATACAACCCCTCCCAATAACAGAGCTACCAAAAGGCATCTTAACTTACTGTCTTTGTTAACCTTTGCTGGCTAAAAAGACAACAGGAACTCTGTATACCTGAATAACAGAAACTCAAATGACTCACTGAAAATGAACAGTTACTCATGGGAGAAATAGGTATATTTTATGTGTGGAGAAGAAACTTGCTTCAGTAAGTCACTTGAAGCTTCCTGAGGGTAATGCATTTTATATGCATCTTTTAAAATGTATTAAAGTGATGTCTCAAGCTAGCTAAGTCATATGAACTATTCAATTAGCTTTAGGATGCCACAAAATTGTAATGCCAAGACTAATTCTGTAGCCCAGCAATTCCACACCTAGGTATATCCCCAAACAAACTGAAAACAAAATAGTGGGACATGAGTCTTCAGAGCAGCACTATTCACAATGGTCAAAAGGTGAAAACAAATGCCCATCAATGGATGAATGAACAAACAAATGTGGACTATCTATACAATGGAACATTAAGCAGCCAAAAAGAGAATTGAAGCACAGGTGCATGCCACATGTAGATGAAACTAAAAATCACGCTGCTATTAGAAAGAAACCAGACACAAAAGGCCACATACTGGTTGATTAAATTTATATGAAATATGCAGAACAGGTAAGCCCATAGGAACAGAAAGCTGATTGGTAGTTACTAGGGGCTGGGGAAAAGAGGGAATAGGGAACTAACTACTTAACAGGTATGCAGTTTAATTTTGGGGAGATGAAAATGCTTTAGTTCTAGATAGAAGTGGTGGTCACACACCATTGTGAATGGACTATGTGCCACTGAATTGTTCACAATGAAATAATTTTATGTTATGTGAATTTCACCTTAAAAAAATGAAAAACCGAAAACCTTTATTTCCAAGAATTTCTGATTAGTGGTTGTGAGAAGTAGCAGCAGAATGATGGTAGATAACTTGGACATCGAGTTCCTTTGATTTGAAGTGGGGGTGAGTTTAAAAAATTCAAGGTGTCTCCTTGACAGGTCACTCCGTTCCCATAAATACTGCTCTCAATGAATGCAAGGCCCTTATGGTTTTGAGAGAGATGGTCCCAGAAGCCTTGCCCCCAGGAGGTGCTTGACAGATGTTGTGGGAAGGGAAAATCAGTCATTACTAATATACTGCTTTTTCCCTGGAGTCTCCTTCTTACAGTACCCAGCGCTCCATTAAAAATGTGGGGTGTTTATGGCTGGGCGTGGTGGCTCACACCTGTAATCCCAGCAGTTTGGGAGGCTCAGGCAAATGGATCACATGAGCTCAGGACGTCAAGACCAGCCTGGGCAACATGGCAAAACCCCATCTCTACAAAAAAATACAAAAAATTATTAGCTGGGCATAGTAATGCATGCCTGTAGTTCCAGCTACTTGGGAGGCTGAGGCAGGAGGATCACTAGAGCCTAGGAGGTCAAGGCTGTGGTGAGCAGTGATTGCACCACTGCACTCCAGCCTGGGCGATAGAATGATACCCTGCTTCAAAACAAAAGCAAAACAAAAAATTCCACACCAAAACAATTTGGGGTGTTCGAGAATAACAATTATACTCAAGCAGCCACCTCTCCCCAACTATGATCTGCGGGACACTGGGGCCAATGGGTGATCCTCAGACAAGACTTCTGTGGTCCAGTGACCTGGAAAACACTGCATCCTATATTTCCACTTAGAGATTCACAATGCACACCGCCATATGAAGGCAACGGAGAATGCCTGTAGCAAGGGAACCCATGGAACTCTGTTTAATCCTCAGTTTCCCAAACCTCCTGGGCCACAGAACCCCTTTGATGTAGACAGCATATTACTGAGAGTGTGGGAAATGCTGCTCTGTGTTGGTACACTGACCTTGATTTGTTTAGGATGATCGTTCAGTTCTTGAAGAATCATATTCAATAAAATCCTAAAACATCCAGAAAATTGAAGATAAGCAATAGTACGTTAGCCAGAAAGGGAAGAATTCCAAATCTTTATATTGTTCTGGTCTGTCACTGACTAGATCAGTGGGTGGTAACCTTTCATTATTGAATTGACTCATAGAAATATTGCATGGCTTTGCTGGTTAAATACCTGATAATCAGTTTGAAACTGCAGAGGTGTAAAAATATCCATCAACCTCTACTAAATGCAATGAGGGTTGCAGCCTGGCAAAAAATAAGGATCAGACTGTAAGGCTGAGAGCAAATGTGATAGAGCCTCAGATTCTTGATTAAACTAGAAAAAAAGTGGGTGCCTTGGCTTTCTATTTCCCATCATTCTTACTTTGTGTCTTTTTGTTTCCTTTATGATTGTCAATGCAGTTTACAGGTTTAATAGAACAGGTTAGGCAACTTCATGGAAAAGTACCTAATAGGCATCAATAGCAGTGGCAGGCCTTGTTAGGCCAGCAGTTTCTTGACACAAAATGCTTGCTCTAACTCATTAAAACATTTTAGTACGTGTCAGTACTGATACATGTTTCCTGCTACAAATAAAATTTCTTTCTAAATTCCAATTTAGAGAAATCTGGTGGCCTAGCAAATGTTCCTCCCTGAGGTAATGTGATTTTCCATGCTGTCATGCAATTGGGAATTTTCTCAATATTTTAAATCACTAGTGAATTGATAGTGACAAATTATATTGCCACATTTGGCCGTTACAAGTCCTTTTGCCCTTTCGGTTTAGTGGGTACAGTATCTGATGGTCCTCTGAACTGCTGTAAAGTGATGAATAACAGTAAACACTGGTTTGGTACGAGGCAGGGGGTGTTTTCTGGATTCTTAGCCAGATGTCAAAGAGGAAGGTTTAGAGGTAATCTGAAGACCATTTTTTAAGGAAAAATATCTTCCACCTGGCCTAGAAAATATAAGAAATCAAAAGGTTCTCTCAGGAAGAAACTTAAAATACATTTTTTTTCTTGAATTAATGTCATCTACTTTGTAAAAAATAATCTCTTTTGTAGAGTTGTTTTGTGTTTAACTTTGACCACCTATCATTGTCTTGGAAACAAACACAAAAACAATTAAAACCCAGGGAAATATTGATTAATATTTATATTAGCAAGTTAGGATGAGACTGGAGTAACAAAACCGATCCTGTGGACAGTAAGACCTATGAGTATAATTTTGGTCGGCCTGCAAAGACTTTTCTTACTCTTAATTCCTGGAAAACTCATATTTGTTCTTCAAGATCAAGCAAATGTTACCTCCTCTATCAAACCATCCCTAACTCCCAGGTAGTTATGGTCTTCTACATGTATAGTATTTGATCAATTCCTTTACAATTGTATTAAACAAAAACTTTATTTGTTTACATGCCTCTTCCCTCTCTGGACTATGATGCCTAGAGAGAGCAGGAGTTATTATTTATTCAATATTTATTTATTGAGTGCTTACTATGTGACAGGCCATTTTGCTTCTCTTTAGGATAACGATATTCATCTCTTTATTCCCAAAATTAGTACATACCAATCCTCTCATGGAGGAAGCACTCAATAATCAGTTGCTAAAAAATTAAACAGCTGAGTGAGTGAAGGGGTGAATGAACGAATGAATGAGCCCTATTGTGTAAGGTACAAAAGGCACCAATTTTACACTGATGTTTCAGTTCCCCAATTTGCAAGCAGAATCAGTGCAAAGATAAGTTAAGCTACTAAGGAGAGCAGGATTTGTCATTCTGCAGGGAGATGCAGTGACTCAATTTCTGGTTTACCCATGGGGTTTAGAGAAACCAGGTCTATGGAGTTTCTTTAAAGTAACTTTAGGAGAGGTCAGTCCTGACCTGGTCCCTTTTATGTGCTGGAGCACTACCCTAAACAGTGATGGCTGGCTACATCGCAGAGAATTCCCAGGGCTTTCTTGCTAACAACCAGAGTGGAGAGAGGCAGGGAGGAAGGAAGAGAGAAAGAAAGTGAGAGAGAGAGAGAGAGAGAGAGAGAGAGACAGACAGACAGACAGAGAGACAGAGACTGGCCCAAGTAGGAAGGAATAATGCAAACTTGAATCATCTGAAAGACAGTGGGTTTTCCTGTTACTGCAATACGGTTGCTGCAGAATACATAAGGCTTGCTGATTATTCTCTTACGATACTTCTCTTTGACAGTCTATCCTTCTTCATAAATAATGTGCTAGACTTGATGTAGCTGTTGCAAATCATTTTGACAGCAGGGAGTACTTTTCCAAGATGAGCCGAAGCCATCCTCATCCCTGAACTCACTCATCAGCAGTTTACCCACAAAGGTGGTCTCTCAGGTAGGCTTAGAGAGGCCCCCCAGCCTCTGAATTTCACACTTGAGATAAAGACTCATTATGTGGAGTCTGATCTGGTTCCATCAGCAACGTGATTTCTGTAGTTGGGTTTAGCATGAAGGCAGATAGGCTCAAAAGAAAACCATCAATCTTATTTGTGTTCCGAGTTAATTCCCTTTCCTATTTTCTGCCTGACTGTTCCAATTCCTTACCAGTCTTGCCAAGCCACTTCACTGTCAGCAGACAACATACCTCATATTTTAATGCCACAGAGGCATTTATCTTTTCTCCTTTCTATACCATTCATCTTTTCACCCGTCATTCTTTGATTACCTTTTACCTCTGAGAAAATGGGCATAGTAGTTACCTATTACCTATTGCTTTGTAACAAATCACCCCAAAACATAGCAGCTTAAAAGAACAAATATTTGTTATTTCACAGCTTCTGTGAGTCAGGAATTTGGAGGTCACTTAGCTGGGTGGTTCTAGCACAGAGTCTTTCATGAGGTTGCAAACAAGATATCAACTGGGGCTGCACTCATCTGAAAGCTAGACTAGGAGTGGAGGCTTAACTTCCAAGATGGCACACTCACATGGCTGCTGGCGGGAGGCCTCAGTCCCTCACCGCCCAGGCCTCCCCAGAGAGGGCTTGAGTGTTCAAGTGAAAGGTCAGCCAGCTTCCTCCAAATTGTATGATCCAAGAGAAGAAGCATGGAGGAAGTCACATGCCTTTTACAACTTACTCTCAGAAGCTGAACATTGTCATTTCATTCTATTAGAGATAATTCACTAAGCATTCCTTGCACTCAAGAGGAGAGGAATTAGATCCTATCTTTTGAAGGAAGGGATAGTAAAGAATCTATGGACATCTTTTATAACCACCACAGAGGGGCCTCTCTCCTTTTTCAGGGTGAATTCTTCAACCTGTTAGCTTGATCCCATCTCTTCCCACCTGGACGTGGCTAATCAATTATGCTCTCTTAGTCTCATAATAGTAGATCCCATTTATTGAGCATCTACTATGTCCTGACCACGGTTTCAAGAACTTTATCTGGATAATATCACTTAATATAACAACAACTCCATAAGGTAGGGAAATGATAAGCTCACTTTTACAAATAAGGAGACCAAAGATCAGAAGATTGTGAGCCTTCTGAGCTCACAGAGGTGAGATGGCCAACGTCACATAGCAAGTGAAAAAGTTACACTTAAGTCCAGCCCTGACTGATCTCATATCTGAGCCCCCTCCACGAATCCATTTCCACAGTGCCTCACATACACCTTTAGTCTGTACATCAGCTTCTTCTCCTGAGCCTTGACACAGGCTCAAGTTGTTGTACAAAAATTACCTTTCTTTAAACCATATCTCATCTTAAGCTTTATCACATCTTCCCATCACCACAAAATTTTTTTGCAATACTGGTCTGCACACCATCCCTGCATCCCTGCTGCATACAATGCCACACCTCCCACCTGTCCAACTCAGAGCCATCTAGTGCTGCACTTACCAATCTAGTGAAATAGATTTCTCCAGTATGATCGCCATTGACTTCCTAAATTTTAAGTCCAGTGCTTTCTTTTCAGCCCACATTCTTGTGTATTTGATCAATTCTAAGACATACAATTTTCAACATTTCTGACATAGAAGTGTCTTTAAATCAATGGCACTTTGGGTTGATAAAATAAAGATGTTTATACCTCTTGACATTTACACACCATGGCTCAGTTTCTTCTAGAAACTCTCCACTCTTGTGCCATAAACATCTCTTGGGACAGGTTTTCTGCCTTCCTGTTTGATAGCTCTACCCAGTCTTCTGCAGACAAATCCCAGATGGTGGTATAGATAGGTTGGTGGTAATCCATCTTCTTCCTTTATAAACTCCTAGGTAATATATTACAAAACCTTCCATACCACCTTTGTGCCGGTAACTCCTCATTTCTGCTCCAGCTCTCATCTTTCCTTTTATATATATTTTTTGAGACTGGGTCTCTCAGCTCACTGCAACCTCCACCTCTTGGGTTTAGGTGATTCTTGTGCCTCAACCTCCCAAGTAGCTGGGATCACAGGCATGTGCCACCATGCCCAGCTAATATTTGTATTTTTTTTAGTAGAGGCAGAGTTTCACCATGCTGCCCAGGCAGGTCTCAAACTCCTGGGCTCAAGTGATCCACCTGCCCTGGCCTCACAAAGTGCTAGGATTATAGGCATGAGCCACTACGCCTGGCTCATCTTTCCTTTTAATTAATTGCTTATCTCCCGTGCATCCCACAGGTACCACAAACCCTGCATGTTCCAAAGGGTAACCTTCTTCCAGGCTAACATCCCTGGTTTTATTCCCTGCCTTTGATGTTGGCATAACCATTGTCAAAGAGTATCTCACAGACATTTAGTTTTGTTTAAAGCACAGTTGACATTTACTCATATATGTGGGACATCAGTCCCATATAGATTATCGCCAAATAAGCAAGAAGGAAAAACCTTGGTCGATGAACAGTGAGAGGTTTTCTTTTGCCCTTTGGTGTGCTGATTCGTTGAAAACTATCAAGATGGACCTGAGCAGACCGCATGATTGACAGAGAAGGCAATTTCAGTTACTCATAAGGTATCTAAGAAATCTTGTGATTTCAGCTGTAGAGTGGATATGCGGTATGTTCACATTTGGAACTGGATACTAGTGTGCTTCTTTGGTATCTATGACTTAGCTAAGCTATTTCCTGTTTTCTCTCAGTATAATTCCTCACTTCCCTGTTGTGGTCAAACTCAGATCCAAGAGAACTTCGGTTGACCATGGGGACATGAGTATCTCCTTGATGCCGTATTATCCACTGGATATTGGCTTGAGATCATAGCTCATGGTAATATTAAGCAGCTGAATATCAGACAGTGGAGGAACTCAAGTCTCCACCTGTAATTAAAAATTTTGTAACACAATTTGGATCCAGTTTTCTAGTTGGCCCAGACCTAACCAGGAGAATAGTCTAATGTCTCTTTTTTTTTCCCTGATATTCCTTGAATTCCTTTGAAGCTTTTTGAAAATCTCAAATTCCTTTTGCAGCGAATGGTTTGGTGTCTAGCATTCAGTTAAGACACACAGACATGTTAGGAGGTCTTATTAGAGGGGTCCGAGGCTGTCTGGCAAATCTGTTAGTTGGAAAAATTGGCAGCCATTACAAACGTTTGACATAGGTGAATTAAGGCCTTCAGTTTCTGGGAAAGAAGACAGCTGAGAGAAGGGCAAAAAGGACTATGGCAATCACCTTACAATCTAATACCTGATCCACAAAAGGAAAAAATGGAAGTAATAAAAGCCGGAGACAAATAATAAAATGTAAACCCTAATCACAAATCTTAATTTGAAAGTCCTGTGTAGAAACTATACCTCATGTCATCTTCTTGATCTATAAATTCTTGGAGTAGCTATCTATTTTTGGAGCTATGTGTATGTAAAAGTTTTGTTGTTTTTTTTTTTTAACTAAACCTCAAGGTTATATATCTCTAATGGGACTGGAAGTCCAGATTGTAGAATTCTTAGAACATTTATACTGGAAATCATTAATCCATGAGTTTATACCCTACAGCTGGCCAATATTTGTGGTTGAAAGTACTTGAGATGACCTTTCTATGGCTGATGTCTGGGGACCTTTTCAGTATCCCAAGTCTCTTGTTTAATATCATGTGGGATAGGACTGTGTCTTATGTCTCTTTTGAAGTGCATCTTGTGCTTGCTGTGTTTGTGCTATTAGTTTTGACAACAACTGACAAGGTTGGGATGTAACAAAGTAAAGTCTGACAGAGAAGGAGTTAATCTGAGCTGCACAGGTCTTCCTATATGAATATTATTCATAGAATTTGAGGTTTTGTGGTGTACATCACACTCTTATTAGGACAAAGGGTAGAACTTGAGGCCAAGAAAGGTAAGCTCTTCCAAAAATCCGGATAGTTTTGATTTTGATGATATTGTGATTGAAATACAATGTTTGTTTTAGCTTTCTAGGACTTTAGGGAAACAATGGACCATGAGGTTTCTCCCGAATAGCTGGGATTACAAGCACCCACCACCACGGCAAGCTGTTTTTTTTTTTTTTTTTGAGACGGAGTCTCGCCTGTCACCGGGCTGGAGTGCAGTGGCATGATCTCGGCTCACTACAACCTCCATCTCCTGGCTTCAAGCTATTCTCCTGCCTTCAAGCTATTCTCCTGCCTCAGCCTCCTGAGTAGCTGGGATTACAGGCATGCACCACCACCAGCTAATTTTTGTATTTTTAGTAGTGACAGGGTTTCACCATGTTAATCAGGATGGTTTTGATCTCATGACCTCATGATCCGCCTGCCTCGGCTTCCTAAAATGCTGGATTACAGGCAGAAGCCACTGTGCCCGGCTGCTAATTTATGTATTTTTAGTAGAGACAAGTTTTCGCCATGTTGGCCAGGCTGGCCTTGAACTCCTGACCTCAGGTGATCCACCTGCCTTGGCCTCCGAAAGTGTCAGGGTTACAGGCATGAACCACCACACCCAGCCCAAGTTTCTGTTTTATTTGAAGCTTCTGCCTAGTTCCTCAAGTACGGCACATATGAGACCCTCTGTAAAGGTAGAAAAGGCAAAATTTGAAGTTTTTTTGGTATCAAAGCATTATCTTTTTAGCATAAGAAGGCTTTTGTCCCAACCAGAAAAATTGCAGGCTATGACTAAAACATACTTAAATAATGAATCCATTTGTAAATATTTAAGTGATTCTTGAGGTGGAATTCTGAGCCTTGCTCTATCTTTATAGTTTTTCTAAATTGTGTTACTTGTAGATAAGGGAAGGTTCAGTCACCTGTTGAACCTGTACTAAAATTTCTCCACCCATACTTTTGTATTTTTGATCAATTTTTGCTTGGTATCTTAGATGCTTTCATGTAACAAAGGTAATAAAGGTCTGAAGATGTACTTGGGCGCCACCACGCGGTCATTTGGAAAGTGCAGCACTCAAAGCTGCACCATAGTTTTGCGAAGTCAAATCATTGTCTTTGAATCCTCCTGAGTCCTCCTAGATTGATGAAATCATATTAAGTAATTCTCCTTATATTAACAATCATGGAAAAACCGGTAAGTCCTTTCTTGCATATTAGATGGCTAAGACATGTCCTTTAGCTTCAAAAGTATGATTTTTAGCACGTGTTCCAATTTTTCAAATATTTCTTTCAGTTGAAATAAATTTCTTTCAGATGAAATGTTTGAAATATTTTTTACTCGGGTTCCCAAGGAAGTTAGAAAATCCACAGAACACTGTCCAGGACAGACCAATGCTAGGCCATAAAATAAACCTCAATACATTTTATAAGGAATAAAGTCATACAAAGTTTATTCTACAAACGTGATGGAATGAAATTAGAAATAAATTACAGAAAGATATTTAAAATATTCACAAACGTGGGAATTAACACATTCAAAAACAACCAATGTGTCAAAATTTAACAAATCTTACCTCCTGTTGCCTAGACTAACAGTATAATAAAAGAAAAAAATTAACAAATTTAAGGGACCCAAAATAGCTAAACAATCTTGAAAAATAACAAAATTGGAAGATTTGCTTTTTTTTTTTTTTTTTAAGCTGGCATCTTTCTCTGTTGCCCAGGGTGGAGTTCAGTGGTGGGATCTTGGCTCACTGCAACCTCTACCTCCTGGATTCAAGCAATTCTCCTGCCTCAGCTTCCCAAGTAGCTGGGATTATAGGCACCCACCACTGTGTCTGGCTAATTTTTGTATTTTTAGTAGAGACGCAGTTTCGCCATGTTGGCCGGGCTGGTCTCTAACTTCTGGCCTCAAGTGATCTGCCCACCTGCCTCCCAAAGTGCTGGGATTACAGGCATGAGCCACCGCCCCCGGCCCCAGAAGATTCACTTTTGATTTCAAATTTTACTACAAAGCAGCAGTAATCAAGGCGGTATAGTCCTGGCATAAAGATGGATATATACGTCAATGGAATAGAATTGAGAGTCAAGAAATAACTCTTTATTTATAGCAATTGATTTTCAACAAGGATGCCAAGATAATTCAATGGGAGAAAGAATAATGGTGCTGGGATAGCTAGATAACCACATGCAAAGGAAGAAGTAAACCCCTTTCCCACATCATATACAAAAATTACCTCAAAATGGTCATAAGCTTCCATATAAGGGCAAAAACTATAAAACTATAAAAGTCTTAGAAGAAAACAAAGGAGTAAATCTTCATTACTTTGGGTTAGGCAAAGACTTCTTAGGTGTGACATCGAAAGCACAAGTGAGGAGAGAAAAAAAATAGGTCAATTGGACTTCATCAAAATCATGTGCTTCAAAGGACACCATCAAGAAAGTAAAAAGAAGCCGGGCACGGTGGTGCATGCCTGTAATCCCAGCACTGTGGGAGGCCAAGGCGGGCAGATCACTTTAGGTCAGGAGTTTAAGATCTGTCTGGCCAACATGGTGAAACCCCATCTCTACTAAAAATACAAAAAATTAGCCGGGTGTGATTGTGCATGCCTGTAGTCCCACTTACCTGGGAGGCTGAGGTGGCAGAATCACTTGAACCTGGGAGGTGGACATTGCAGTGAGCCAAGATTGTGCCACTGCACTCCAGGCTGGGCAACAGAGCAAGATCCCATCTCAAAAAGAAAAAAAGTAAAAAGAAAACCCACAGAAACTCTGCAAATTGTATATCTAACAAGGGACTTGTATCTAGGATACAAAAAGAACCCTTACAATTCAATAATGATAAAAAAAAAATTGAAAAATGGGGAAGGAATTTGAATATACATTTCTCCAAAGAAGATATACAAATGGCCCATAAACACGTGAAATATGCTCAACATAGTTAGCCATCAGGGAAATGCAAAACATAAGGTAAGAACACTTCACACTATACGATGGCTATAATAAAAAAGATACAATAAGTGTGCGTGAGGATGTGGAGAAATTGAAATCCTCATATACTGTTGGCGATAATGTGAAATGGTACAGCTACTTCAGAAAATAGTTTGGTAGTTCCTTAAAAAGTTAAACATGAATTTGCCATATGACCCAGCAATTCTACGCCTTGCGATATAACCAAGAAAAATGAAAACACAAATGTTCATAGCAGCATTATTCAAAATAACCCAAAAGTGGAAAGAATCTGAATGTCAATCAGCTGATAAATGGATAAATAAAACGTGGTGTGTCCATATGATAGAATACCATTTGGCAATAAAAAGGAATGAAGTACTGATACATGCCTCAACATAGATGAATACTGAAAGCCTTATGCTGAGTAAAAGAAGCCAGTCATGAAAGACCACATATGGCATGATCTCATTTACAAAAGATGTCCAGAATAGGCAAATCTGTAGACACAGAGTATACTGGTGGTTGCCTAGAGCTGGCAGGGGGGCGGTGGTGGAGGAGGTTTTGGGGAAGGGAGAGGGACTGTTAATGAGTACGGTTAATGGAATATCGGTTTCTTGATTGAGAAACCAGTCAAGCATAGATTGACTTTTTGGGGTGATGGTCTAAATTTCTAATACTGTTCTAAAATAGATTGTGATGATGGTTGTGCAACCTTGTGAGTAAACTAAAAATATCACTGAATTTTATACTTTAATGGTTGAATTATATGGTAGAGGAATTGTATCTTAATAAACCTGTTTTTAAAAATTTCCACAAGTACAAATGTTGTCCAGAAGACCACCAGGATGACTCCTAGTTAGAAGAAAGGAGAGCTTTATTGGCAACATCAGTTGCAAACCAGGACAGTCTCTGGTGTGTACTGAAGGTGCGCTCTCTTGAAAGAGGGAAAGGGGAAGTTGGGTTTTATGGCTCACGGGGTTTGCATTATACAATAGAGTCATACATATTTAACAGGGTTGGGGGAAAGCTATGCATATTTATGAGGGAAGCCGAGTACATGCATAATGCACACACATATGTAGCATATATTCCATGTTCACGTTGGGGTGTGGCTTCAGCATTAAAATGAGGTGGAAGTTGGCTCTTCCATCAGAAGGTGAACTATAGGACACAGGCAGCTTGTGCACAGTCTCCATAAGCTGCTAAACCTGGCTTAAGGTCTACAGTTGCATGTCAGAAATGATTATTTGTAAGGCTGGTCCTCTGTCCAGTCAGACTTGTAATGATCTCTGTTATAACAGAGTTAGGAGGGGTCTGATAATTTGCCTAATAGCTCCATTATGAGGGAGTTTAGCCAGAATGTGGTTTTTCTTGTAGCCATAGAAATTTAGGAAGTTGCCATGCCCTTGACACATAGGTAACTTTTTTCCTTAACCTTAGGGTCCATCTTAGTTGACCAAGGGGTATCTATTTTGGTCTCTCAGATCACATGAAGGAACTATAACTATTAACAGGTTCTTTTTCTTTTGAGATGGAGTCTTGCTTTGTCACCCAGGCTGGAGCGTAGTGGCGCGATGTCGGCTCACTGCAACCTTTGCCTCCTGGGTTCAAGCTCTCCTGCCTCAGCCTCCCGAGTAGCTGGGACTGCAGGTGCACGCCACCATACCCGGCTAATTTTCAGATTTTTAGGAGAGATGAGGTTTCACCATGTTGGCCAGGATGGTCTCTATCTCTTGACCTAGTGAACTGCCCTCCTTGGCCTCCCAAAGTGCTGGGATTACAGGTGTGAGCCACTGCGCCCAGCCCAGACTCTAAAAAAATGAATTTCCTCCCTTTTGCAAAGAAGGGCAAGGCTTTTTTCATTTACAGATACTAGAGAAATGGTAAAAGCAAAAACAGGACATAACACAAACTGTAAGGCTGGTTGCCTCACCAGGGAGACAGGCACACCCACCCCTCCCCGTCCTGCACTCCACCTCCACCTCTGCACTTGACCCCTGGCTCTGCGCCCGGCACATGCCCCCGAGCATATGTTCCCCTGGAGGGATCCGGCGGACGTGACCTCAGCCAGCACTGAAAAGCCCGCCTGACCACCTACCCACCAATTCCAAACTGCCCTGTACCCCTGCAAACCTGCCCAACCACCCACCTGCCAATTATGTCCCATCCTTTGTCCTCCCAACCTATATGAACCCGCGCCTCAGGCAGTCGGCGTGACTTCTCTAGCCCCCTTCTCCCTCTCTCGGGACCACAGAACCTCGCCTGGGAGCTGAATAAACTGGAATTTGATTTTTCTCGTGCTGGCCTCAGTTTCCTCGTTTTAAACTCGGCAATAACCTTACAAGAATAACCTTACATTTGGTGCCGGAAACCCGGGAGGAGTTGTAAGACCCCTCCTGGGGGAAACTGACTCCTCCACCCAAAGCCAGATCAGGGAGCCGCTCCGCCACGAGGTGAGACCTCTGTTTCTCATAGCCTTTCCCGCTGCCTGCTCCGTGGACTCCCTGTCCGTAATCGCGGCCGCGTCAGGGACTCCTTCCCACCGAGGGCCCAGCGCCCTGGCGCCATTCTGAGGACCTGAGTGCAGAGGAGACGTCCCTACACTCTTGTCTTCTCCCCGTAAGGGGTTCCTCAGGGTCAGGGATCTGAGGGAGACGTCCCCACCTTCCTGAACCCTCTTGCTCTCACCGTGGGCCCAGGGCCTCGGCCTTGGCCTCCAGTGCTCAGTAGTGTGGCCCGGGACGCTGAGCCGTCCTGCCGACCATCACCGCAGCAGCGGCCGAGGTTTGGGTAATCAGAAGCCTCGCTTACAAGCCCGGGCCCTGTTCAGGAGCAAGACCACACCCCCAGCTCACTATTTCAAACCAGCTCATTGGCATACAAGCTCCCGCTGAGGTACTCACAGTTTATCTTCCTAACCCCGAGCGAGTGAGTGAATGAGTGAGTTTATGTGTAGTCCCACGGCCTGACGGCTACGGGGCTTGTGTGGGCCTCACCCTGCGGTTCCACGGGGACGTCATAAGGCATAACGGTGATTCACTTCAGGACCAAGAATTCTGAAGTGACCAGGCCTGGGGGTTATACGGGTACACCTTAGCTAAGACACCCTGAAACATCCCTTCGGGGACGTGGCCGGGAAGGCATCAGACTGGTCTCCCACTTGGGGGGCACCCATCCTTTGTTCCTCAATCTTACACGTGGTTCTGTCTGTGTTGTAAGTTCATCAGGTTCATTAAACCCTTACTAGCCGATGCCTAGCGGCTGAGGCCTGCTTCCCGTGAGGTAACAGATATCGTATGGTGGGTAATAAGCCACTAGCTGCAGGGGACCCTTACTAAATTAGCGCCTCTGGAAATAACTCTTTTCTCCTTCCTCCTGTCCTTCTTCCCCCATTAAAACCTCACTTCCTAGTCCTGCCTCCTTTCACTTCCTCTAATTCCCCAAGTGGCAAATAGCTTTAGCTCTGTCTCTTTTTCATTCTCTTTCTCGTTATAATCATTGCAGCCTGTAAGCTCTCTCAGCCCCCTCCTCCGGGGAAGGAATTCTTCTGCCCGTGTTGGGTATAATTCCTTCTCGCGTGAATTATGGGTAATCAGGAATCCCACCCAGACCCCAAGTCACCACTAGGATGTCTAGTAAAAAATCTACCCAAAGCAGATCTTTCCATAAAGAAAAAAGTTACTCTTCCTCTTCACCGTAGTCTGGTCACAGTATCCTCTGGACAACCAGTCTAAGTGGCCCCCGGAGGGCACACTTAACTTTAATGTCCTAACAGACTTAGACAACATTTGCCCAAAAAAGAAAAAAAAAAACGGCAAATGGGCAGGAGTCCCCTATGTTCAGGCGTTTTGGTACCTTCGCTCCCAGCCCACCCTGTGCTCATCCTGCTCAACAGCCCAAGTCCTACTAGCTACCAAGACCCCCTCCCTTCCCACTCCCACGCCTTTGCCTTCCGCTTTCTCGGACAATCCTGAAAACCTATCCTATCCCCCGTCCGCATCGCCAATCCCCCGCCTTACACCGAGCCTCAGCCACCTCAACTGCCGCCACCGCCTTCCCTTCCCCGGTCTGACTCGCCTCCCCCATTAGCTCTCACACCGCTCACACGGTGCTCCCAGCCCCGAGTCCTCTCTCCTTGCCCGCTTGCGGGAAGTGGCCAAAGCAAAGGGCGTTGTCCGAGTTCACATCCCTTTCTCTCTCTCTAACTTATCAGCCATCAAAAAACGCCTAAGGTCATTTTCCACCAATCCTACTGCCTACACCAAGGAGTATCGCTACCTTACCCAGGCCTATAACCTTACTTAGCACAATACCTACATAATTCTGTCCTCCACCCTCACCCCCGATGAACAAAACCGCATCCTCACCACTGCCGGCACACATGCTAATCAGGTACATCTCACAGATAACCAAATGCCTGTATCAAACTGGTCAAAATAGCAGCCGCCGCCGCCAAAACCAAATGCAACAGTGCCTTCTAGTGGGCAGGCAAAGCACAGCCCAAAAGGCAGTTAATTATAATAAGTTAAGGGAAATAACTCAGGGCCCTACTGAAAACCCTGCCGCCTTCCTTAACCAATTAACTAATGCTATAATCCTTCATACCCAGCTGAACCCAGCCTCTTTACCGGGAGCTACAGTTCTAGCCACTCACTTCATCTCTCAGTCAGCAGCTGACATTAGAAAGAAACTTAAAAAGGCTGAGGAAGGCCCCTAAACCCCCATACGAGACCTGATAAACATGGCATTTAAAGATTTTAATGGCCGAGAGAAAAAGGCTGAGGCCAACCGCCAGGCCCGTCTGCAGCAAAAGGTAAGTCTCCAAACCCAAGCTCTTGTGGCAGCCTTAAGGCTGGCAGCCCACCAGACACCTGGTAGAGGGGGTCTATCAAAACCCACCAAGGGTCTGGGAAAAACTCCGCCATGAGCCTGTTTCAAGTGTGGCCAGGAAGGACATTGGGCACGCAACTGCCCATGTCCTTGGCCACCCACCAAGCCATGTCCAGACTGCAAGAAGCCTGGACATTGGCGCAGCAATTGCCCATCCCGGATGACAGGCCCACCCCCTGCACCTCCGTGTGGGGGGCAGGCCATGTCCACAGGAAGCAATCCCATCGCTTGAACTACTGGATAACTGATGCAGCCTGGACTTGGGGACCCCCATCACCCCTGCCGAGCCCAGGGTAATGCTACAGGTAGCGGGTAAGTCCATTTCCTTCTTAGTGGACACGGGGGGGGGCGGGGGTGGGGAGCGGGCTACCTATTCTGTATTGCCTTCCTATTCAGGACCTGGTGTACCTTCCCAGGTCTGTTATGGGAATTGATGGTAAGCCTTCCTGTCCTAGTCAGACCCACCCCCTAGCCTGTGTCCTTGAAGCACACCCCTTTTCCCACTCCTTTTTAATCACATCCCCTTGTCCAGTTCCCCTTCTGGGACAAGACATTCTCCAAACAGTGGAAGCCACTCTCCAACTCACTGGCCCCCCACACTCGTGCCCATCATCCGCTCAATTCCTACTGCCACTCCTGACCGACGCTGTCTCCCCTCTTAATCCCCCGCCTCCACCCCCAATCTCGCCTAACATCGTCAACCCTGTAGTGTGGGATACCTTCAAGCCCATGGTAGCTAAGCACCACAAAGCAGTTAAAATCCTCCTCAAGGACCCCACCCATTTTCCTTCACACCCTCAGTTCCCTATTTCCAAAACCCACTGTCAAGGCCTAAAACCTATAATTACTCGCTTGTTAGCTCGGGAGCTGCTCGTCCCCTTCAGCTCCCCATGTAACACTCCCATTCTGCCAGTCCGTAAATCAAACGGAGACTACCGCCTAGTTCAGGACCTGCACCTCATTAACAAAGCAGTAGTACCCCTCCACCCAGTAGTTCCTAACCCACATACCTTACTGTCAAATATTCCTTCCACTACCTCACATTTTACAGTTCTTAACCTTAAGAATGCTTTTTTTCACCATCCCCCTCCACCCTAATTCATATTTTCTCTTCGCCTTCACCTGGACCGACCCTAACACTAACCTGTCCCAACAACTTACGTGGATGGTCCTGCCCCAGGGGTTTAGGGACAGCCCCCCACATTTTTGGGCAAGCCTTAGCGGCTGACCTCAATTCTTGCCCCCTCCAACCCAGCCTCCTTCTCCAGTAAGTAGATGACCTGTTACTCTGCAGCCCCTCCCTTGCCCTATCTCAGCAACACACAGCCGTCCTTCTTAACTTCCCTGGGTCTCGGGGATACCGGGTATCTCCCTCTAAGGCTCAGTTGTCAGTCACCTCAGTCACGTATTTGAGCATCTGCCTCACCCCCAGGACTAAAGCCTGACAACAGACTGCCGAAAGGCACTTCTCTCACTACAGCCTCCAGAAACTGCAGACCAAATCCCCTCATTTCTGGAGTTTGTGAAATTCTGTCGCTGGGTACCTAACTTTACCTCCCTTGCTAAACCCCTGTACATGGCAGCCAAAGAAACCACGGGACCTCTGTCTCAACCCGGGGTGGTAAAGCAAGCTTTTAAGGCTCTCCAAGCTGCTCTGTCCGCTGCACCACCGCTTCACCTACCAGACTTCAGCCGTCCCTTTCATCTGTTCACAGACGAAAAGCAGGGAGCTGCCGTCAGGGTCCTCACTCAACCCCTAGGTCCTGTGTTCAGCCCCGTAGCCTACCTATCAAAACAGCTTAACCCCACAGTTAGGGGATGGCAGCCCTGTCTGCAAGCCTTAAGAGGGGCAGCCGAACTCGCCAAAGAGTCTCTAAAACTTACCCTAGGCCAGCCCATCTCAGTAGTCTCTCCTCATCAACTTATTAACCTCCTCTCCCACAAATCCCTCGCCCACCTGGGGCCCTCCTGGCTACAGGAGTTGCACCTGCTTTTCATTAAAAACTCCTCAGTCAGCCTTCACCCCACCTCCCCGCTCAACCCAGCTACCTTAACCAGAAAACCTCCACCCGGCAACGCCTCTACAACCGGGTGACAGCATCCTTCTCCGGGAACTCAAGACAGGCTCTCTGCAGCCCAGGTGGTCAGGACCTCATATCGTCATCCTAACCACTCCCACCGCGGCCAAACTCTTAGGCCACACTTCATGGTACCATGTGTCCCGCCTCAAGTTAGCTCCCCAAGATAACCAATGGAAGTCTAAACTCCTGGGCCCCACTCGCCTCTGCCTCACCCGTAGCCCCAGCCTGCCGCCTCCTAACCCTTCAAACCCTCCTCCTAACAATCCTCCTAGTGCCCCCTACCAAAGTTATAAATGCCTCCCTCCCCTTCCCCTGTGTGCCCATTACTATAGTCCCACAGTTAAAAGTATACGGGCAGGCTAAGCTCCTATCCCTCACGCAGCTTCCCCTACTCGCCAAAACAAACGAGCTGTTTTCCTCCCAATAGTAGTCAGTTTCTCCTTGGCATCCTCCCTAGCGGCCGCGGGAATAGGAAGTGGAGCAATGGGCTATAGCGTTACGTCAGCAGCTCAGCTAGAAGACAAGCTCCGTGTAGCCATTGAGGCGTCGGCCGCCTCTCTAGCATCCCTCCAACAACAAATCATGTCGCTGGCTCAAGTAACTCTCCAAAAACCGGTGGGCCCTAGACCTGTTAACAGTGAAAAAGGGAGGTACCTGCTTGTTTCTTCAGGAGCAGTGCTGCTATTACATCAATGAAACAGGTCTGGTAGAAGAAAATGTCAACACTCTCTATCGCCTCCAAGAAAATCTCCGGGAAAAACAAAATGCACCAGCTTCTTCACTTAACTGGTGGCAGTCCCCCCTGCTTACCTGACTAGCTCTCATTGTCACCCCCATTATCGTTGGTTGCCTTTTACTAATGCTAGCTCCTTTTTTCCTCAAGTTTTTACAGGCCCACATGAGAGAAGTTTCCAGGGTAGCTGTCAACCAGATGTTGCTGCACCCCTATACCCGACTCCTGACCGAGGCTCCGGCCAATTGACCCTTTCCCCTCACTCCGCACCCACTCAGCAGGAAGTAGCCAGAAAGAGGCAGCGTCCTATATCATCAAAAGGGTCAGAATGTAAGGCCGGTTGCCTCACCAGGGAGACAGGCACGCCCAACCCTCCCCATCCTGCACTCTATGCCCACCTCTGCACTCGATCCCGGGCTCTGCGCCCGGCACATGCCCCCGAGCACATGTTCCCCTGGAGGGATCCGGCGGACGTGACCTCAGCCCGCACTGAAAAGCCCACCCGACCACCTACCCACCAATTCCAAACCGCCCTGTACCCCTGCAAACCTGCCCAACCACCCACCTGCCAATTACAACCTACCCCGTCCCATCCTTTGTCCTCCCAACCTATATGAACCTGCGCCTCAGGCAGTCGGCGGCGCGACTTCTCTGGTCCCCCTCTCCCTCTCTCGGGACCACAGAACCTCACCCAGGAGCTGAATAAACTGGAATTTGAGTTTTCTCGTGCTGGCCTCAGTTTCCTCATTTTAAACTCGGCAATAACCTTACAAGAATAACCTTACACAAACAACAGAAAGCATTCTTTCTTTTTTCTTTTTCAATTTTTTTTTTTAGATGGAGTCTCCTCTTGTCGCCCAGGCTGCAGTGTAGGGGCATAATCTTGGCTCCCTGCAACCTCCACTTCCTGGGTTCATGCAATTCTCCTGCCTCAGCATCTAGAGTAACTGGGATTACAGGCATGTGCCATCACACCTAGCTAATTTTTGTGTTTTTAGTAGAGAGGGGGTTTTAACATGTTGGCCAGGCTGGTCTCCAACTCCTGACCTCAAGTGATCCACTTGCCTCAGCCTCCCAAAGTGCTGGGATTACAGGCGTGAGCCACCAAGCCCAGCTAACAGGAAACATTCTGTCAACGGTCAAAAAATACAATATATCGGGAGTGCTAGATATGACATAAGCAAATTTTCAGCCTGACGAAACCATTGTCTTGTGATCTGAAGGTATACATCAGGATTTCCCAGATGCTAGAATATTCAAGACTAACAAAAACAAAAAAAGGACAAACAAAAGGGGATATCAGATTTCCTGTCATTTGTCACTTGACAGAGACCAGATCCAGGTTATTAAGCCTTAAATACAAGCTTTCCTTCCATCTGTGGAAAAAACAGCAGCAGCCATGGTGGAGCCAGAGCTGTCCACGAGCTGGTTTCAGCACAGTAAGACCTTGATCATCATTTAATGAGAGCTGCCAGAAGGGCTGAGAGGAGGCCCTTCAGAATGCAACGTGTCAGAAGAGATAACACATACAGGCTCCAGTAAGGAGACTATCTGGAAATAACTATCAAAGACCTTTCTCGTAGCTACTTACACATGAAAGAAACAAATCGAGGATAGATTGACTGTCTTAGAATGAAGTCAGGGGCTGGGCATGGTCGCTCATGCCTGTAATCCTAGCACTTTGGGAGGCTGAGGCAGGTGGATCACCTGAGGTCAGGAGTTTAAGACCAGCGTGGTCAACATGGCGAAGCCCCATCTCTGCTAAAAATATAAAAAGTTAGCTGGGCATGGTGGCTTGTGCCGGTAGTCCCAGTTACTCAGGAGGTCGAGGCAGAAGAATTGCTTGAACCTGGGAGGCAGAGGCTGTAGTAAGCTGAGATCTTGCCATTGCACTCCAGCCTGGGTGACAGAGTGAGACTCTGTCTCAAAAGACAAAAACAAAATAAAACACAAAAGAATGAAGGCAGGGCATGGTTTATAAAAGCAAAAACCACACATCGAGTGAAACAATGACACTTGTATTTTGTCCTAGGGCAAGCTGATTGGCTGAAAACTACAAGGAGAACAATTTGCCCCAGAGTAGGAAGGAGTTGTGTTATTTTCAGCCTTTCTGAGAAACCGTGTGATTTCACCTGAGGAGTGCACGCAGTTTCCTTGCTTCTGGGTGATGGCCGCCGGTGCCCTGCCCTGGGCATCTCCACCCCAAGCCAAGACTTTCTTTATTTTACTTCCTTACCACATATCCTGTCATCTAAGCTGAAAGCCCAGTCACCCTCAATTCTCCTATTTCACTCCTTACACACCAGGTCCTTACAGGCCTCTATTTCTGCTTCCTCAACACCTCTGAAACCCATCCTCTCCTTTTGTCCTGCATCACTTGCCCTCGTTCAGGTCCCTATCATCTGCAACCTCTTAACTGGGCACCCCATCTGTCTGCCACATCGATGCCAAGCTTATCTTAATAAAACACAAATATCTGATGTTTCTCTGTTTTGCAGCCTGCAGCCTCCTACAGACTCCATGACGCCAATAGAATCTGTACTCCTTATTACAGTGGCACCTGAGCCCTTCCCCACTGGGCTCCTGCGGACACTGGCAGCCCCATCTCCCACCCTCCTCCACCCACCTTCTGTCCCCTTGATGCGGAGGTCAGAAGCCGGGTGTCATTTCTCTGTACTTCCTTCTGCCTGGATGCTCTTTCACTTCTCCTCTGCAAGGAAAACTTGTGTCAGATTTGACCTTTTCTGTGAAGCCTTCCCTGACTTGCCTATCAAAGCAAGTTGCTTTCGTATTTGTGTTCTCAAAGCGCTTTGACTTACTCCTGTTACTCTGCACTTACGAGGTGGGACTGCAATTATGTGGCTGCTTTTCTCTCACCGTCTGTCTCCATCTTTGCACCTCCAGCACCTCTATTCAAGTGCAGCAAGAAGAAGCTGCTCAATAAACATTTGGTAAATGAATGTGTCCTCTATCACAGGAACAGTGAGGGCTTTTTCAGCACCTGTGTCAGCATGGTAGGTGATAAAAAAGACAGTTGGCCGGGCTGAGTGGCTCACATCTGTAATTCCAGAACTTTGGGAGGCCAAGGCGGGTGGATCACCTGAGTTGAAGGAGTTTGAGACCAGCCTGGCCAACATGGCTAAACCCTGTCTCTACTAAGAAATACAAAAATTAGCCAGGCATGGTGGCATGCACCTATATTCCCAGCTATTCAGGAGGCTGAGGCAGGAGAATGATTTGAACCCAGGAGGCAGAGGTTGCAGTGAGCCTAGATCGTGCCATTGCACTCCAGCCTGGGTGACACAACGAGACTCCATCTAAAAAAAAAAGAGAGAGAGAGTGAGTTTGTGTTTGTAGTCTTGTTGAGGTTAAAAGAAGCAAATAGTAATATCATCAACTATACAGCAAGCAAAGGGCTGGGCCATAAGATAACTGTAAACCAAATATTCTGGGGTGAAAGTCAGACAGAATTCCTGGAGACAGCATGAAAAGGTGGAGAGGACCTGCAGCAAGAGGTGGGAGACAGGCGACGGGAGGGAAGGAGCAGCAGAGGAGCTGCAGAAGGAATAATTAGGGATTTTATACAGTGGTTTACTCTCTAGGAATCCCCTCTGCTTCTGCAGTATGAGGACCGTGTACCTGAAGTGCTTCCTTCTGCCCTCAGGGTGACCTTCCTCTTGCATGCCCAGGTCAGGGTTGTTCTCATTCAGGCTAAGTCTGAATGAGACTCACGCTGCAGGGGTGGCCTCCCCGTTGCCATCTGCCTCTCCCAGGTTTCAGCTTTGGTGGTGGTCACTCCTGGAACTTCTGGACCTCTTCCCTCTTGATCTGATATCACAACTGCCACACTGGCCTGAGCAGCCAGAGGTGCAAGGCAACAAGAGCTGCGCTTCGCCTCCCTTCGCTGCCCTCTCTTTGTGATCCTACAAGGCCACCATCACTAGGCTTGGGGGTGAAAGGTTTGAAGGTTTGCTAAGGGGAGATGGAATATACATACGCACCATGGCCAGGCCACGTAGAAAAACAGAACCCTGACCCACACTCTGCGGCAACCAGCCCAGGAAGTGAACCCATTATCTATGTTAACTAGCCCAGGAAGCCACCATGGACCAGTCAGACTTGTAGGAAGTCAAGCCACAATCTCTAGGAACCAGTTTAGGAAGCCAAACATTAACCTCTGCAACCATCTTCCCCGAACACCCAGGACGTGATGAAGAACTGACAACGTCCCTTATTTTTGCCCCCACTTCCAACTTAGGGCCAACCAGAGGGAACCAAGTAAGCACCCCCAACCCATCACATGGGATGCCACGCTGCTGGCTGGCCACCACCGGCCTCCCCATGCCAACTGCCCACAACCAGGGCACACATGAAGCTGCCCCTTTCTTCCTTTAGGAAGCTTTCCCACTCCTCTGCCTGCTTTCACATCTCTTCCAAAATGCAAGTGATGGTGTGTGACTCCCTTGTTAGAGCAAGCTCTTGATAAATAGCCTTTGCTTGATTTCCTGTGGTTCATCTTCATTTATTTCCACAATAGAAAAAGTACCTTTAAACTGGATGCCAGATATTGTTCCCAGAATCGAAGGAGGAAAAACATTAAATACTTGGTAAAGGTTCTCTGAGGGGCATAACTAGGCTTAGCCTTGCCTTGGGTTTCTCAGATTTGGCCTCTTTCATTCCATGGCTTGCCTTGGGTTTCTCAGATTTGGCCTCTTTCATTCCATGGGCTGTGTGAGGGAAGCACACTCCTCTCCTCTCCTCTCCTCTCCTCTTTCATTCCATGGGCTGTGTGAGGGAAGCACACTCCTCCCCCCTCCCTCCCTCCTCCCCCCT
>CAUYLG010055867.1:0-12567 GCA_963573385.1 Cacajao melanocephalus | reverse complement strand
AATTTGGAATTCATGTTCATAAAAGTTAACAACAGCTAACTTCTATTTGGTTTTCTATGTTTTGGATATTGTTAAGTTACTTTCCTTGAAGTATTTCATTTCATCCTAGAAGGCTTATTGTAAAGGTTATTTCCCCTTTGTGTATGAGGAAGTTAAGGCTCAGTGAAGGCAAATCATTTTCCCGAAGGTCACAGGGAAGGTAAGCAGTGGCAGCAGAAATACAAATCCGGATTGCCTGGCTCCAGAGACCATTGCTAAGCACTGCCCTGCGCCCTCTCCCTGTGACAGAGACCCATCATTCAGACTGTTCTATCGTGAACTTCCCATGTACAGCCTTGTTCCAGTTTTGCACCAAGATTATATTCTTCTCAGTAGATAGACAGCTCTTCTTTTTCTTTTTTATAGAAATACTCATCAAACATTTATAAAAACCTATTCCATCCTATCACCTTTGCTAGCCTGACTTCTACAGTTTTGCTGTGGCCTCCAAGTTTCATGGCACTCACGAGCTCCTGTCCTGGGGATACTGGGGAGGCATACACCCCATAAAGCGAGAGATACAGACACAGATCAGCAGCAGACTCCCCCACCCTCCAGCATCCTTTCCTTGTGTTCAGACGGAGTCTCCCTCTTGTTGCCCAGGCTGGAGTGCAGTGGCGTGATCTCAGCTCACTGCAACTTCCGCCTCCCGGGTTCAAGCGATTATCCTGCCTCAGCCTCCCAAGTAGCTGAGATTACAGGCACCTGCCACCACACCTGGCTAACTTTTTTGTATTTTTGTTAGAGACAGGGTTTCACCTGGCCTCATCAGAATCACTGGATCATGAGTGACCCATAGAGGCAGTTTCTCTGCTTAATTGTCAGCCCATGGGCTGGAATGTGACCCCCAAAGCTGCTGCAGAAGCTTCCCCCTATCCTGGACCACGCTCGCTGTCTGTGGGGAAGGCCTGTCCTTTGTCTTCTTAGTCCAGCCGGCCTCACAGGCATTCAGCAGATCGTAAAGCCTAAGCATGCGCTGTGCTGGGCAGGGCTCCCCCGGGCCTTTTTTGCAGGGTAAGCAGGAGTGCATTCCAGCCGCTAGCATACTGCTGTTTATCCCCACCCCTCATCCCCGCCCCCTACACACTCACAAGTACAAACACAGGCACGGTCATGGGCACACACCGCCCTGGACAGCACCATTTCCAGCCTCAGCAGGGCAGTCTCCTTATGGGGAAGTTAACGAGACACCAAAGAAGGCTCAGGGGTCAGGGAGGACCTCTGTCGGAAAGAGGCTTCTGGACCCTTTTCTGCCTCTGACTTGCTGGAGGTCCGTGAGAAAGTTGCTTCCCCTCTTTGGTTCCAGTTTCCCTAGCTGAGAAATGGGGGGGGGTTGAGCCAAATGGTCTAAGGTTCTGGGAACCTCTAAGTCGGAGCCTGTAGCTGGTGGTCAAGATGAGGGAGAGGCCCTCCGGGTCAGCTGAATACCTGAGAGGCAGGACAGGCCCAAAGGTGAGCAGCCTGAGCATGACAGGTGGGCCCAGAGCTGGAGCGTGAGCCCCACAGCCCGCAGAGCAGCCCTGGACTCGGGAGCCCGCTCGCACCAGCCCCGTGGGACTTCAGAGATGTGGGACTTCAGACCTCCCCTTATGTTGCAGGGCTGGGGGCTGGGAGCTGCAGATTCTGACCCCACAGTTGCTTTGGACATGCCAGATGAGCTGGGGCAAGACACACCCCTCTCTATGAAATGAGCAATCAGTCCAAATAGATACACCATGAAGGGCTGTGGAACAAACCCAGCTGTACCCTGGGGACAGACTGGCTTCCAGGGTACTCAAGCAGCTGGCCTCTAGGGGAGGGACCCCAGGAATGAGAGGCAGGGCTCAAAATCTAGGCCCAACCTCCACAAGAACCCCCTCTTGAGAGCCCAGGGCAGTCTGGAGATGCAGCAGGTGGCAGGTGCACTAGGAGCATGTTTCACAAGGCAGCCAATATTGCATCTGCTCAGAGAGGCAGCCAGCTGGAAAGTGGATGCAGTAGGCAAGGTGGCGGCTGCTCCCCGCGGCCAGGAGTCCAGCCCAGCACCCACCTGAGTCTGCCTCAGTCCTGCTCAATTGAGTCATCTCCACTCTGGGCCCTCTGGCCCCACCCACAGAGGGAGAGCTTTGGGGCGACCAGGTGACAGCTCATCCTCCTTGCGAGAGGATGTAACTGCCTCCTGAGCCTGGACAGCCAGGCAGCCTCTCACCCGTATCCCCACCCCCCACCCCAGCCCCCGATTCCCCAATCCTCCTACCTGCTCCCCTGCCCTGGCACGTGCCTCGCTCACTCTCAGCTCTTTTGCTGCTGCCAGGCGCACCTGCTCACATGTCTTTGACTCTCCTCTGAGTCTCCCTCTTTCCGAGCTGCCTCCTCTCTACTTGACACATTCTCCCAGAAGGCACCAGAGAACAGAAGCTTAAGTCCCTGCACCTCACCTTTACTCCCAGGCATGGCAGGGAGATGACATGAAGACCCAAACGCCGCTTGGCAAAAGATCTGGAGTATGCAGAGGTGCAGATCTGAGGCTGTGGAAGCTCTGGGGGTTCCCTGCAGGAGGCTGCATTTAAGCTGGCTCTTGAATGTGGCTCTGAGCTGAGACCTCTCCCCAAAGCTCCAGACCAGGAGCCAGCTCCCAGCTGGACACCTCCATTTGTTGTCTGAAAGGAAGCTTGCACTCTGGCGGTCTAACTCTGAACCCAGAAAATCCCCCATCTCAGCCCTGTTTCTTCTTAGGGAAATCACCATCTCATACCCAGTTCTGCACCAAACCTACATTTGAGTAAGGGGACCCCTGCCCTGCCCTGCACTGAGTGCTCTGGATGAAACAGGACCGAGGGGGAAAGAGCTCTCAATGCCAAGCCAAACCATGTGAGGCTTAACTCCAACTTTAGCTGTGAGAGCTGTGGGTAGGGAAGGGCCCTACTTCAGTTTGCTGTAGAAATACCAGCCTGCCACTGTATGGTACATGGATGGCAGGGGCAGAGTATGGATGGAGAGATGAGGAGGGCAGGGCTGGGGAGGTACGGACATGGCTGTGGCTGTGGAAATGGGAGGCCAGACAGGACTCGGTGGCTACTTGGATGAAGCAAGGGAGGGATTAGGAAGAGACGCTCAGTTTTGTATCAGATGTGTAGAGCGTGGGGTGCCATTTATTGCTCGAGAGAAGAAAAGGAGGAAGACCTCTGGCATGGGAGAATATAGATGAGCTCTGTCTTGAAAGTCATTTGAAGTTCCCAGGGAGAGCCAGGCCTGCCAGCACGTTCACGGCTTCAGCCGGCCCTCGAAGCACCTGTGCTCCCTGGCCCTCTGGGCTCTCCGTTCATAGCTGTCAGGTGCAGTGGGGGCAGTTGCACAAGGGCCCGGCAGGTCTGTGTGTTTTTCCAGGGGACTGCCGCGTGGCTAAGGCCAAGAGGAAGTTGATGAACAACCTTCTGAACAAAACTCATTACCACCACCTGATCTTCCCAGCCACCAGCTCCTCACAGCTCGTCTCCGTCGAGATGGAGCTCTCCCTGGCCCAGTTCATCAGCGTGGTAGGTGCAGAGGGCAGCTGTGGCTCAGGCTCAGGTGAAGAGGCAGCTCATGCCCAAGCCCTCAGCAATCATTGGCCAGAGGAATGAAATGACTAGAGTTGACTTAGACTTACCGATACAGGGAAGGGAGGCTGCAGGAAGGTCCAAGAAGTTTATAAGTGTCCAATATTTAACGAAGTCATGATTTTGTTAACAAAGAAGAAATGAGGGTGGGAGCGGGATGGCCATGGGGCGGGCAGCCAATGGGCCTGCAGAGACTCTGCTCAGCTGAGTCTCCAGCACGACCATCAGCTTCTCCTCCTCTTCCTCACAGCTCCACCCTATGCTCTCCCCCAGCTTGCTCAACAGGTGACCTTACAGGCTCCCTAGTTGTTGGGGAAAATAACCAGACTGGGGGAACTGATGGATAGAGAGGCCCAGGTGTAGGGGCAGGACCAGAGGGAGTGCAGCACCTACTAAGTCAGGCGGGTGAGGATCTAGATGGTAGCCGTGGCTGCTGCAGCCATGGGAAGAATGCACGGATGGCAGCACTCCCAGGGACCAATGTCGGGGTCTCCATATGTGGCTGTGTGCAGAGGTGGGGGTGCTGAGGAGAGAGGAGGTGCAGGGAACTTCTCTCTACAGCCTCTGAGTTGGAGATGACAGAGGGAACCATGGCTCATTGTAAACTAACACAGTGTCCACACCCTCAAGTTTAGAACCCTGCCCCCGGATGCAGCTCTGAGGGGAGCATTCACATGGGGAGAGTGCAGGATGCTGTGTCCATCAGGGAGAAGGAGGTCACCAAGGAGGCTGACCCTGCTCTGGCCAGGTGGCTGCCTTCTGACACACCATCCTCTCTGTAGCACAGTGGGCCCCCACACACCCAGCCTGTCAAACTACAGCCCTCAAGAAGGCTTTGGCCAAATTAATGAGCGGTTCCCTCTCCCAGAGGAAGCACAGCTGAAGTTTGGGGAGGGCAGTAGAGCTGCGTAGGCTCTGCCCTCTCCCTCCACAGTCAGACAGGAAGGAAGGGGGCTTTCAGCCAGGCTCACCCAGGCCGGGGTCTGAGTGTCAGTGTCCAGCCAAGGGCTTCTGGCTTAAGTGGGGAGCCCAGCTGCTGCCGTGCAGCTGCCACCTTAGTGAGGGTGAAGGAACAGGAGGCTCCGCTGCACTTCAGGCTCGGGCTGCCTGGCCAGATCTGGTCTGTGGGCCCTGTAGGCTGGTAGAAGCCATCAGGAGGAGGAAGGGATGCAGCCGCCAGGCCCCACCCCTGTGAGTCCTATTTCTCAAAGCTTGGGTATACAAGTATTAGGCTGTGGGCTGCTGGGCCAGGAAGGAGTGTTTGTTTTTCAAGGTTTGTTTATCTATTGAATTGGTCAGGGAGGTTATAGGTACAACCAGCTTAAAGACGGCAAGTTTGAGAGAGCAGGCAGGGATTTAGTGCTGGGGAAGGCAAGCAGGCTTGTGAAAACAGCTCTGTTGGGGAGGCCAGAGTCCTGTACCAATGTCCTCAGCACGTGCAGCAGCTGCTGTGGGAGTGCAGGACAGGACTGAAGCACAGAACTTTCTGGATGATACAAGTGTTCTGTATCTTGAAAGGAGGGGGGGTTACATGAGTAATGCATTTGTGAAAACTCATCAAAACATACACTTCAAATCTAGGCACTTCACTGAATATAAGTTATACCACAAATTTAAAAGTTTTTTTTTTTTTTTTTTTGGGACGAAGTGTCACTATGTCGCCAGGCTGGAGTGCAGTGGGGCGATCTCAGCTCACTGCAACCTCTGCCTCCCTGGTTCAAATGATTCTCCTGCTTAAGAGTCCCAAGTAGCTGGGACTACAGGCATGTGCCACCACACCCTGCTAATTTTTGTATTTTTTTTAGAGACAGGGTTTCACCATGTTGGCCAGGATGGTCTCAATCTCTTGATCTGCCCGCCTCGGCCTCCCAAAGTGCTGGGATTACAGGCATGAGACACCACACCCAGCCAAAAACATTTTTAAAAGACAGATGGTAGTGCACACCTATCATCTCAGCACTTTAGGAGGCCAGGGCAGGTAGGTCACCTGAGTCAGAAGCTCGAGATCATCCTAGCCAACATGGTGAAACTAAAAATACAAAAATTAGCCAGGCATGTGCCAACACACCCATGATCCCAGCTACCGGGAAGGCTGAGGCAGGAGAACTGCTTGAACCCAGCAGGCCGAAGTTACATTGACCCCAGATCACACCACTGCACTAGAGCCTGGGCAACAGAGGAGACTCTGTTAAAAATAATAATAAATAAATAAATAAGACAGAAGGAGATTTTCAACTTTAAAGGCAGAGTAACTTGTTATAGATTAGCCTCTTCACAAGAACATTTAGAGAAACTGTGCCCCCACCCCATCACTGGAGACCTCAGCGAGGACTTGAGTGACCTGGCCCTGGAGGTGACCCCGACAGTCTGTGGGCCTGCCAATGACTCGGTGACTGGTAAACAGCATAGGGCCAAGAGGCTAAGAAACTGACTATGAAGGGGTAGTTAAGAGGCTGGAAAGCCAAGCTGAATGTCTGGCACTCTCACAGGGCTGAAATGATATCACGAGAATTTGGGTCACAGTAAGGAGTTCAGACCTTGGTGGGAACCCTGGAAGGGCCACCCCTAGGAGTCCAAATGGATAAAAATTAGACCAGCTGTCACAAAACCTAAAACCTGCTTCGAACCAGCTTAGTCCCAAACTAGATGACGGTGATCTGCCCTGACTCCGATTGTGTGCCATAAAGTCAAAGTAAATACTCTCTGGAGGCAGATAAAAGTTTACTAGGCATGCCATCAGACCAGACTAAAGGAGAAAGACCAAGACAGAAAAAAGACAACAAAAACATACATAGATATGAGAGTCCTCAGGTAGAAACATTAAAATAACTTTTATTAACATAGTAAATTTTAACTGTATTTTACAACTATATGGATATATATAAACATATATATATATATATATTTTTTTTTTTTTTTTTGACACAGAGTCTCACTCTGTCTGTCACCCAGGCTGCAGTGCAGTGGCGGGATCTCGGCTCACTGCAACCTCCATCTCCCGGGTCCACCATGTTAACAACACTGGTCTTGAACTCCTGATCTCAGGGGATTCACCTGCCTCGGCCTCCCAAAGTCGTCGAATTACAGGCATGAGCCACCGCACCCAGCCAGCATTTTACAACAATTCTGCTCCTGCATTGTCTTCTCCTATTCCCAAATCCTCTCCTCCTCCCGCATCTTCTCCTTCTCCCACATCATGTCCTGCTGCTCTCCGCTCTTCTCCACTTGCTCCTGCCTCCCCTCCTTCTCCCATCTCATGCTCCCCCAGCTTCTTCTGTTCCTGCATCATCACCTCCTGCTTCTCCATCTTCTCCTCCCACTCCCTCAGCCGCTCTTTCTCCTCCTGCATCTTCTTCTCCCGCTCCCTCAGCCGCTCCTTCTCACCCCACAGCCTCTCCTTTTCCTCCCGAATCTTCTCCTCCAGATACTGCATTTTTTCCTGCTCCCGAAGCCTCTTCTGCTCCCGAATCTTTCCCTCTTGCTCCTCAATCTTCTGTTTCTGTCCCTGAATCTTTTCCTCCTGTGTCCGAATCTTCTCCCCCTGTCCCCGAATCTTCTCCTCTTTCCTTCCCATCTTCTGCTCCTGCTGCCGAATCTTTTGTCCCTGTTCGTGTATTTTCTGCTCCTTCTGCCTCATCTTCTCCTCCTGCTCCTGCATCATCTGCTCCCACTCCCACATCTTCTGCTCCAGCTCCCTTATTTTCTGCTGCCCCTCCTGTATCTTCTCCTCCTGCTGCCAGATCTTCTCATCTTGCTCCTGGGACAGGCGCTCCCAGCGATTATTTTCATCCAGCTCTTCTTGGAGCTCTCCTTTGAGTCTGTGAAGCTCCTGCTTCAGGTTCTCGATCTCCTCCTGCAGCTGCACCTGGAATAGTCAAAGTGTTGGTTTGAACCTCAAGAAGAAATAGACTCATGAGCTAGCCATAGAAATGTCATCTACAAAATAATGGTTTTCATCCACGATGCTTTAACATTTTTTTTTCTAAGTCCTAACCCTGAGATTCTGATTCCCCAGGCAGGGCCACAATTGGTAGATTTCTAACACACTCTAGAGGATTCTATGGCAGGACCAGCACCAGGACCCAGATTTTGCAGCTCTGGGCTGGAGCTTCCCCATACCCTGCATGATCCCTAGACCATGGCCCCAGCTAGATAGGGCTCCCACAACCCCCAGGCCTGCAGCCTCTCACCTGTGGCAGCAGGAGCTTGGCCCTATCCAGCTTTCTCTGTAGCTCCTGGACATTGAGCTGGATGCTGGACTTTTCCGACTGTAGGAGTCTAAGTTGTTCTTCCAGTTTGGTGTTCTTCTCCTGCAGCTCCTCGTTGATTATACTATGGCCAGAGGCAGCAGAGAAAGGCATGAGCAAAGAACAGAAAGAACCGCTTTGCTGATGGACCCTCTACCCTTACCCCACAACCACCACAGAACCATGGCATTAGAAGGGATCCCAGGAATTAAAAGTCACAGGTGGCAGGCCAGAGAAGACATGAGTTGCCCGAGGCTACCCCCTGAGTCAGTGGCACAGCCGGCACTAGAGCTTTGCTGGGCACACATGCAAACCTCTATGACCCCCTCACCATGCTCACCTGTACCCCCCCTCCCAGCACTCCACCCACGCTACGGGCCCCCAGACCTCCCATCCCACCTTCCCCCATCCTACGTGTTCCTGTACAGTTCCAGACTCAGGCCGTCCCTCTCCTTTGTTAACTCCTTGATGCACTGCCAATACAGAAAGGTGAAGTCAGGATACAGCAGACAGAGCAGCAGCTGGCTGACCAGGAGCAACAGCTGCAGTGACTACTCCACGGTAACACCTCCTCACTCTCAATCACGCCTGACATGTTCCCAAGGCATGTCCAAGCCCATGGTCTCCTTTGTTTTCCTTTTTTGTTTCTTTCTTTTTTTTTTTTTTTTGAGATGGAGTTTCACTCTTGTTGCCCAGGCTGGAGGGCAATGGCGTGATCTCGGTTCACCACAACCTCCGCCTCCCAGGTTCAAGCGATTCTCCTGCCTCAGCCTCCTGAGTAGCTGGGACTGCTGCCATGCACCATCACGCCTGGCTAATTTTGTATTTTTAGTAGGGACAGCGTTTCTCCATGTTGTTCAGGCTGGTCTCGAACTCCCAACCTCAGGTGATCTGCCCACCTCAGTCTCCCGAAGTGCTGGGATTACAGGTGTGAGCCAAAGAGCTTGGCCCTCACTTGTGTTTCAAAGAACTCAGTAAGAGTGGAAGGGACAGGGAAAGAGATTGAATTCACAGCCGGCTAATGAGCCCGGAGAGATCAGATAATACTGCTGTCGTTAGGACTCTTATTACTACCACAGTTGGAATCTTCACTGAGTGCTTTACCAGGCACTATGCTAACAATCCCATTTAATCCTCACAACCACCAGGAGACGGTTACTATTATTACCTCTATCGTGTCAATGAAAAACAGGGGATATTAAAGATTAAGTGCTTGCCTAAGATCACTGAGACAGAGCTGGGACTTCAACCCCCAGATTTTTCTGATTCTCTAAGCCCATTCTTTCGTGGGGGTGGGGGCACAGAGAAGAAGCAGCAAATTAATCTTTCGTTGACTTTTTGAAGGGACGATAGGTTCACACAGTCCAAAACTCAAGGTACAAGAGGGAAGTATCTCCCACTCACACTGTTCCTCTCTCCTGAGTTTTTAATGAATCCTTACATGTTTTATGTATATTCGCATAATACACACACACACACATACACACACACACTCTCTCTCTCTCTCTCTCTCTCTCTCTCGCACACAAATGTGTGTTCCTTCTCTCTGCAGAAATGGTAACATACTAAAGATACTCTTCCATACCTTCATGGTACAAGTACCCTAACCCCTACCTAGGATTTGGCCAAGGCCACAGCCAGGTAAGGGCAGGGAGGGCACTTGGCCTCTGAGCTCTGTGTCCTGTGCTCACTCCCTGCAGCACCCCCAACTCACCCACAGCAGCAGACTCAGCCCCAGCCTGCCTCTAACAACCACACACAAAAGCACCAAGAAATGGCCCATGCTGCCTTCTGAGAAGGACGCTCCATCCTGCAGAAGGAACCTTTATAATCACTCCTCCATCTGGGAAGCCCGGTTGCCAGGGGACGGGGCAGGTGGTTGGACTCACCCTGTCCGCTGCCTTTTTCTGTGTGGAGACATCAGACAGAGCATACTTCAAGTCCTCCACGTGTTGGGAGGCATGTTGCAGGCAGCCGGAGAGGTATCTGCAGTCTCCTGGAAGGAGAGAGGGTGAGATGAGGACCAAGGGACTCCCCCTAAAAGCCTGTCCAAGTGCCAGCTTGAAGGATGATGACGGGGTGCCCAGATTCCCACCTGCCAGCTGCCTGGCTGCATTCTCACTGAAGTAGAGGGCTCTCTCCAGGGCACTGATGGTGTGAGCCTGAGCCTGTGGGAGAAAAGCCAAGCACGTGCTGAAAGAGAAGCAAAGAAACCTTCTCCAGAGGACAGGGGGAGCTCCACACCCTCCACTCACCTCTACCTGCCTCCTGAGCGCTGCCTGATGGTGGTGACTTGGCTTATTTTCCTGTAGGATGAGGAAGACAGAGCTCTTACTAGGGGGGTGGTAGAGACAGCACAACGAGACATGCCCCCAGAATGCCACTAATGCTCCAGGACAGGACCACCCATGGGACCAGGTTATCGGGGACTCTGTGGGATGGGGTGGAATCTGGGAGGTGAGCCCTCTTCCCCAGGATGGGCATGGGCGAGACAAGACTGGGCCCTCTATATCTCAGTGCCCCCTCAAAACCCAGCAGTCATGTCATGAAGAAAGCACGTTGCTTCAACCAGCTGAGCTCGGTTCTGTTGTTTCTATGGGGAGAGTCAAAGGAAGGTGACTGAGGGTAGCCCACTCGACTCTATTCCCCAGGCCAGGAAGCGGTAGGCAGGGGCCAGAAGTGGAGTTTAGAGTCAAAGTTCTCAGACCCAATGAGAACATAAACTAGTAAACCCTCCTCAAGCTCCCAAAGAAAGAGGATTTGGGTCTTTGCTGGTTTTCACCCAGAGCCACAGAACTGAAAGTCTGAAACTAGATTCTCTCCAAAGGACAGTCACATCAATCTTCAGAGGTGGAGTGTGAGGAAAGCCCACCCTTCTGCCAGCTTGTGAGTTACAAAGGTGCATTCATTCAACAAACATTGAGCCCATACGGGCCAGCTATGGTTCTTCACAGTGGGGATATGGGACGGAAAAGGCATACAGGAGCCCTTGGCTCCAAGGTTTCCACTCTAGTGGGCCTTGAAATCTTGGACTCTCAGAGCTAACAGAAACCTGTGACACTCTCTAACTCCACCTCCTCAGGAAACACAAGCCCAAGGAGGAGAGGTGTTCACAGCAGGCCCTGTACTAGGGATTAACATAAAAACAACAAGAACAAATCTCATTGAAACTTCACAAATGTAAGTAAAACAATACCACCCCTATTTTACAGATGTGAAAACAGAGGCCCATAGAGCTCAAGCAATTGACCCTAAATCATAATACCCTTAGCAGATGGAGAGAGAGCATTCAAACCCAGGATTCTTAACCAGTACCCGGCAGTTCTTCCACAATCTTAACAGGTACCCTCTACTGTCCCTTGGGCCCTCTGTCCCCTGGACCCTGCCCAGCCAAGACTCACATCATCCGGTGAGTGGCAGCCAGCAGAAGTGGTCGTCTCAGGGTCGCTGCCATTATTTATGTGCCCGTTGGTGTCGGTGGCTCCTGTACCAACACCAGGACTGTTGTGCTGATGATATTCTCTCAGCTGTGAAAAGAGCAGTGATACTCATGAGAACTACAAGCCCCTACGGTCACATCCTACTTCACAGATTTTTGGTTTTTTTTTTCTTTGTTGTTGTTGTTGCTGTTTTTGTGAGATGGAGTCTCACTCTCTCACAAGACTGGAGGGCAGTGATGCAATCTCAGCTCACTGCAATCCTTCAAGTGATTCTCCTGCCTCAGCCTCCTGAGTAGCTGGGACTACAGGCGCGTGACACCATGCCCGGTAAATTTTTGTATTTTTTCTAGACAAGGGGGTTTCATCATGTTGGCCAGGTTGCTCGCGATCTCTTGACCTCATGATCCGCCCACCTCGGCCTCCCAAAGTGCTGGGATTACAGGCGTGAGCCACCACACCCGACCCCTGCTTCACAGGTTTGACAAAATACTCTTATAGAGCATCTGATTTAAGGCCACCAACAACTGTGCGAGGTGTTGTCTCAATCAGTGACTGAGAGGGACTGATGCTGTGGCTAAAACCAAGGCAATAACGGAACTTAAACTCAGTCTTCTAACTCCAACCTCTGGGATTTTGCCACAAATCAGCAGCTGCCAAGGACCAAAACCAGGGGCAGCTGTAGAAAAGTCAATACAAAGTAGGCAGGAACTGTACGCTGCGTGGTTTAGAGTCATACATCCTCACACGTCTGTTAGTGTGAAGAAGGGCACCGGTACCCCTCCAACTTTTACATCAGTGTATCCTCATGGCAGAAGGCAGCCTTTCTGTTAAATCTGAGAATTTATCAGGAAGAGACCAACCCAAGCCTCATTTCACAGAGAAGTCTGGTATACTCTTAGAAATCTATGTGACTGTCATCCCTAAGTCCACTAATGTTTTGTCTCTCTCAAGAGAATCAAGGGACACGGATGCTTCAGAAAGATGCCCCACATTTACCCTGTGGCACTCAAAGTACCCCAGGTTGAGATGAGATGAGGAAGATTCAAGCTGTCAAGTTCAGATTCCCAAGATCTGTTCCACAGAAGAGAAGCAGATCTCACTCCAGAAACCACTGGCTGAAGAGCACTCTGGCCCCAGAACCGTGGAGAATTCAAATATGAGGTGGAGAACTCAGAAAAAAATGTTAAAGTCTCTACACTGTCAACGTTTTGAGCTCACGGGGGAGGTGTAGGCTGTTCGCACTGTCAAAGTCTGTGTTAAGGG